>PVJO010001707.1:0-163037 GCA_004026905.1 Hystrix cristata
AATAACTTCTGTTATTTCTTTCTCAGTGAGTTTGTTATTAGTATATAGGAATGCTATTGACTTTTGGGTGTTAACTTTGTATCCAGCTACGCAACTGAATTTAGTTATTAAATCTAGAAGTTTTTTGGTGGAATTCTTGGAGTCTTCTATGTAGAGTATCATGTCATCTGCAAATAATGATAGTTTAACTTCTTCCTTTTCTATCTTTATCCCTTTTATTTCTTTCTCTTGCCTGATTGCTCTTGCTAATGTTTCTAGAACTATATTGAATAATAGTGGTGATAGCGGACAGCCTTGTCTTGTTCCAGATTTTAGTGTGAAAGCTTCAAGTTTCTGACCATTTAGTGTGATGTTGGCCGCTGGTTTGTCATAGATGGCTTTTATCAAATTTAGATATAGACCATCTATTCCTAATTTCTGTAGGATTTTTATCATAAATGGGTGTTGGAGTTTATCAAATGTTTTTTCTGCATCTATTGAAATGATCATGTGATTTTTGTCCTTGATTCTGTTGATATGGTGTATTACATGTATTGATTTGCGTATGTTGAACCATCCCTGCATCCCTGGGATGAATCCTACTTGGTCATAGTGTATAATCTTCTTGATAATCCGTTGCATTCTGTTTGCTACTAAGAAAGAAATAACAGAAGTTATTCCGTTCACAATTGCATCGAAAAAAATGAAATACTTAGGAATCTATCTAACAAAACAAGTAAAAGATCTTTTCATTGAAAACTACAGTACTCTAAAAAAGGAAAGTGAAAGAGATCTCAGACAATGGAAAGACATCCCATGTTCGTGGGTAGGCAGAACCAACATAGTGAAAATGGCCATACTTCCTAAATTACTATACAGATTTAATGCAATTCCAATCAAAATTCCAGTAACATACTTCACAGAATTAGAAAAGGCAATCATGAAATTTATCTGGAACCAGAAGAGACCAAGAATAGTGTGTACATTTTAATAACATGAGTTAATGGTACAAACTGATGGCTTTGCATATGCGTCACCACTTTAAGAACTTTTTGTCTGAGACAAAACAATTCTAGGCCACTGGGAGGTTCTGTTCTCCCATCCTATTTTCTTAGCAGATAGCATGACTTTGAACCTAAAACAAAACAAAACACTTTGAAGTCTTTCCGACAATGAAAACTTGGTAATAATAATAGTGTGAAAACAAAATAGAATTCAAGGTCAATCACTGAGATTAAAGAGGATCATAGTGAAATAATAAAAGCTACAAACACACACACGCAACATAGCTTTTAGGAACATAAGAAGAAGTTGGCAGAACAGCAATTACGGTTTTCATTTATTCATCCAACAAAAGATATAGATTATAGAGCTTAATTCTAACAAGAGACAACAGGGAATTTTTTAAGTAAATATATAATAAAATCATGGGTTCTATTAAAAAAAAAGCAATGATAGGGGATGGAGAAAAACAAGAGTGAGGGATGGTATTGCAATTTTTTGTTTGTTTGTTTCTTGAGACAAAGCCTCACTGTACAGTTCAAGCTGCCCTTGAACTCACTATGTAGCCCAGGCTGGCTTCAAACTTTTGGAATGATCCCCCTGCCCCCACTTCCCAACTGCTGAGAGTACAGGTGTGTGCCACCATGACTGGCCTTAGCATTGCAATTTTAAAGTAGTGTGATCGAGGAAGACCTTTCTAACGGATGACATTCAACACCTGAAGAATAGAGAGGAAACTATGCAGTTCTCTGGCAGAGGAACTAGCAAGGGCAAAGGCCCTAAGATGGGCATGTGCCAGGGTGGCTGGTGGGGAATGAATCAGGAGAGTGGCAGCAGATAAAGCCAGCGAGGTCTAGTGGGCAACAGCAGGCCAGGTCGGGACTGTTGTTAGGACTTTGGCTTTTATCCTGCTTAAGCAGTGGGGTCAGTGTAGGATTTCGAGCAGAAGAGTGACATGATCTGACTTATACTATAAAAGTACCATTCAAGCTACCCTGATGAGAGCAGAGGGTGGTAGGTAAGCGAGGACAGAAATAGAAAGGTAAATGAAGAGCTATTGCAGTAAATCAGGCGTGTGATCACATTGGCTTGAACCACGGTGAAAGACTTGGGTAAGGAGCTACTACATGGTGGATATATGTTGTCTCCACTATACTCTCCCTGCCATGACCTTCTGCCTCATCACTGGCCCAGAAGCAACAAAGCCAGGTGGGCCAAAATAAATCCCTTCTCCTTTTGTCCTCCAAAAAAGAGAGATATGGTTAAATTCTGAGTGTATTTGGAAGACGGAACTAACAGCACTGGCTGATGTGTTTTACGTGGCGTATGAGCGAAAGAGACGTTAAGGATAATATCAAGACTAAGGGAGAACAGGTTTGGGAAAATTTGGAATTAAACTTTTCAAGTGTTAAGCTTAAAATGCCTTCTATATCCACATGGCAACATTAAATGATGCACAGTGCTAAAGAAAGGAGGCACTTGTATGTGGGCATGTGTGTATGCACCTGTGTGGTATGTGTGCATGTAAGTGCATGTAGGAATATTGTGGTTAGACTTACTTCTGGCTTTTGGAAGATCACACTTCTGTGTGATCTTAGCAAGTCACTCAGCTTCTTTGGGAAGGAGAGATAATCCAGTCTACTTCCCAGAGTGGGCTGCTTTAAAATCATGTTTACAATGTTTTTTGACACTCCTCCTAGCAAAAGATTGATTCTAATTCCTCTCTCTTTGCACATGACGTTCTCAGTGACTGACTGCTAATGAGTTGAAACAGAAGAAGTGGTGCAATAAGACACCCAAGGCTAGGTTAGCTACACTTCCCTGGCTCTCATTCTGAGGACACACCCTGGGAAGGCAGCCACTATGTTCGGAAGAAGCCTAGGTCACAAGGAGAGGTTGCGTGTAGAGTACAGCCCAGCTGGAACTAAGATCCCAGCATCTACTGCCAAAGGGGTAACAGACCCTCCAGTTGATTCTAGCTGCCCCACTAATGCTGGATAGAACAGAGTTAAGTTATTCCTGCCAAACCCTGCCCAAATGAATGCTGTTATTTGGGGTTACTGTGCTTTGCGTCTGGAACACCGGGCAACTCTAAGTGGATTTTTCACACTGGAAAACCACCTAGCAAAATGGAGCATTGATTGGTAGACATTCTGAGCTAGTTATCTAGTGAGTCCACTCAAGTCTTCTAGGAAAGGATGTCATCTCAGGTCAGGCTGAGTCTTCTGGCACCAAGGGGCACCAGTGGAACACCTTGCAGTCATAATCTGATCCTGGCTTCCTCTCAAACCCAGTCTTCTATCAGGTGCTCAAGTGCATCACTTACTACCACCCACAGAACTTCTTCAACAGGATACTTAATATCTTCAACACGTTATACTTAACACCTCTGCTTTTCTTCACACTGTTCCTTCTATTCGAGCTACATTTTCCTCCCTGGGCCCCAGGAACCTGGATTCCCAGGTAACTCCTCAATAATTAAGGGTTTCCTTCTCCCAATCTGATCTAAGGCAAAATCCAAACCTTCTGGTGGGAAGATCATCTTTCTGCTTCCCTAAAGCATTGAGGTCTGGGGCCACTCCCCAGAAACAGGCAGGGCATAGGGACTAGGAGCAATGAAGTCCTAGAGATTGGAAGAAGGGGGCAGAGGGGTGCCATTGCCAGCTGCTGATGGGAGAGGAGGGGGAGGAGTTGGGACAATGCATGTAGTTTGTGAGATTGATTTTGCGTAATCATGTCATCTTCGGCCCCTTATGAAATGTCCCCGCCAAGTTTTATTGGTTCCCAGGGTACACCTCACTTGTGCTAGAAAATGAATCTGTTCCCACAGCAGCCCTGCTGTTTTGCCGACCCCAGGGTCCTTCCACACTCCTCTGAGAGCTTAGCCCTCCTTCCAAGCCCGATTTCACACAGCTGGTGTGTCCAGGCACAGCTGCTATCTGCAGATGCTTGTAACCACACTGCCAGAGGCCAGGCAGTGGGTGCTCCCCTGCTCCCCTGCTGGACACGGCATGCACAGCTGCCTCTTCCTGCTGCTCCAGCGGTGCCTAGTCCTTCTCATGACTCCCAACCCAGCAGCTCCCCAAGGCCCCTAAACTGCACATAGTGGTAGGAAGCACAGTGGGAGAGAACATCTCTGTATTAGCTTGCTACGGATGCCATAACAAAGTACCACAAACTCCATGACTTAGTCGGCAGAATGTATCAGCTCACAGGTCTAGATAGAGGCTGGAAGTCTGAGATCAAGCTGTGGGCAGAGCTGGTTCCTGCTGAGGGCTGTGAAGGAGGATCTGCTCCAGGCCTCTCTCCTTGGCTTATAGATGATCATCTTCTCTCTGTGTCTCTTCACATTGTCTTCCCTGTACTGGTCTATCTCTGTGTCCAAATTTCTCCTTTTCATAAGGAGGCCAGTTGAACTGAACTATAACCCAGTCTTTAACTTCATCATAACTCAGTTACTTCTATAAAGACCCTAACTTTAAAGGTCACATTCTGAGGTACTGGGGATTAGTACTCCAACATATGTTTTTTGAGGGGACACGATTTAACTCATAACGGGCTCATTCTGTTTGTGTTATGGGAGTAAACTGGAGGCCATGGACCTCATTCCTAGGAATGCAGCCACAATAGCATTTAGACACACATTTTGCTGACTCAGTTCTTTTTTTTTTTTTTTTTTTTTGGTGCTGGGGATTAAACTCAGGTCCTTGCACTTATTAGACAAGCACTCTAAAGCTGAGCTAAATCCTCAACCCCATGCTGACTCAGTTCTGACCCACCCCCAGCCCAGGTAAATGCAGGACTCAGAATCTTCACAAGGCTGCTTTGCCCCTTGGTGTCTTGGGGGCTCACAGCATTGTTTGGGCCAGTCAGGGCTGCTCCTCCTGCTGCCTCCTGCACTCTGCCTTTGACGCCACGTGGGGCAGATAACATCACACTCTGCCTTTGCCCCGTGTTGGCAGGTGCTCACAATACACTGTTCGCCCTGGATTGCCTCTTGGTGGAACTGCTGCTTGCCAACCCTCTTGGATCAACACCTGTGCCCTGATCCTCTGCCCCACCTTTTATTCCAAAGAGGACAGTGAGAAGGATCTCCCTCCTGCAGCCTTAGAGGAGAGCCACAGCAAGGTGCCCAAGTCCTGAAGTGGTATTTTATTTAGAGAGATGGCTTTTTCTCCCACATGTAGAAACATACAGATGCCAGACACAACCCATATGCGTTCCTCAAATCCTAAGCTGAGTCTTATTCTTCATTCCAGGCTCCTTCATTCACTCAGCCCTTATTTACCAACTCTCTAATGTGCTTCAGAGACTTATGACAATAGCCAGATGTGTAAGTTTTGTATTGCTGCCGTTACAAATTACCATACGGTTAGAGGCTTATGACAGTGCAGATATATTATTGTACAGCCCTGTAAATCAGAAGTCTACAGTAGGCCAGCAAATTGTATTTCTTCCGGAGTGAAGACTGTAGGGGAGAATCCACTTCTTTGCCTTCTCCCTCTTCTAGAGGCCTCTTACATTCCTCAGTTTGTGACCCCACATCATTCCAGTGGCTGCTTCCATCCTGCTACCTCCTTCTTATAAGTACCTGTGATTACATTGGGCCCACCTAAGTAATTCAGGATAATCTCTCCATCACAAAATTCTTCATTTTCTTTCTGTCAGTATCTCCTCTCCTACTTTGTCAGCCATATTTGTTTATACCTATACCCCAGTCACTGATACAGTTCAAATTACTTTCTCAGATGCTTCCTCTTTGGTTACCTTGCAGATTAGAATAAAAATGTTTCCCCTTAATGGAGAGAGATTCCACTCTCCAAGGCAAGGCTTCTGGCTCTCCTCTTAGCATCATGGGCAGTAATCAAATATTCAGGTAAAGATACTGAGCCACAGTGTGTATGCAAGGTAGAACCCTGTAGACACTTCCTGTGTTCTTCCATTTACCTCCCTCTCGCCCAGACCTATTCTCCACCTTCTTCCACCCCACCCTGGGCCCAGATAGCTGACCTCTAGGAGCTACACCAATGAGCTTGTGTGTTCTCTGGCTCTCTGTTGGGTTTAGCCAATAGGAGCCCTGGCAGGAGATTGGAGGGCAAGAGGAGGGTGAAGGTAAGGTGTATGTTCCTCTGACTACTTCCTGCCAGGCTGCCATGGGCTGCTGCATCCTTGAGCTGGAAATCTCAGTCCTCTCCATGAAGGCTCCTCTGAGTTCAAGCAATTGCTTTCAGACCTTCAGATCTAGGGATATTGACAGCTTTGCTGTCACTACCTCCAGGCTCTTGTGGTTTCCCTAAACCCTACCCATGTCTTTGTACAGTCCCGGAGATCAAAAGTCAACCATGGGCCAGAATTGGACATTTCATTAAATTTGTCTCAAAGTACCTCAACTGTGTCACCTGTGTTGTGACGAGATCCTGAGTGTTACAGTCCCCAAATTGTAATTTAAATGCTCCCTAAGCTTTATCAGTTTATGGCTATAAATGAAATATAATATAATTCAGATGCCAATGGAGGTATGTAGACCCCATCTGAGACAGTACAGGGATTTAATTCTTTTTTGACCTTCTAGAATTCCTAACCCCCCAGGGAAATGCCACTTTCCCTCTATGCTTCCCATGTCCATGCTTGGACCAAGCCACCACTGAGAGAATGGAAAGGTCCATTTCCTTGAAATCAGGATCTTCTGGAGGCCCAGAGACCCCTCCCACCTCTGGACCTGTAAGACACGCCTACTTTGCCTCTCAGCTAGTCTGGTTTTGATAATCTCTGAATATGTGAGTCAAAGCTACATGACCAAATCTGACCAAATCCACACATGGGTACACAGATCCCTTATCCCTTGCTCAGCCATACGCCTCTTCTATGCCAGAAATCCCCTGCCTTCTGGTTCACTCAGAGAAAGATGCTCTTGGGCAGGAATGTCTTGACTCTCTTCACCCCACATCTACAAATGTAATCACCTCACCGCCCATCCTCACTGCCTTCCTCTCATCTCAGAGGAAATGCTTCTCTCTCTGTTCAAGGCTGCTCCCTGCATCTTTGGGATGATTCTGTCTCCTCTGAGAGCTACCTGTCTCCCATACAGGCTGCTCTCCAGCCTCTCTCCCTCTTTCTCACATCATTAAATTCTCCTCTGCTAAAATATTCCTCCTTGTCTATAAATATTCTCAGGGGGGAGAGAAGCAAAGGGCTGGGTGTGCAACTCAGTGTGGAGTGTAAGTTCAGTATAACAAGGTCCAGGTTGGATTCCCAGAACAGAGAGGGAAGGAGGAAAAGGAAGTCCTCTTCTGTTTTTGTTGTTGATGTTGTTGTTGTTGTTGTTCTAGATTTGACTATTTTTGCCTCTCTTTCCATGTCTTCTTCTCCAAATTACTCTTTTTTTCAGATCATTTTCTTCATTAGTATATGTTTGGTAGTACATAATGTTTACATTCCTTGTGTCGAGTTGGTAGATGTACATAGTACATTTTAATTCCTTTTTCATTCCCTTTCCCCTTCTTCCTACCCCCTCCCTCCTTCTCTTGACCCCCTTCCCCTTTGAGAAAGATCTGCCTCCCTACTTCCTATTTTTATTTGCTATTTATTTATATTTTGAGTTTCTCATTTAAGGGAAGCCATGCAATACTTAAGCTTGAGTGTCTGATTTGTTCTACTTAACATTATGGTCTCAGAGTGCATCCATTTTCCTTCAAATGACTCAAGTTTATCCCTCTTTAGAGCAGAGAAGTACTCCATTGTGTATAAACACCACATTTCCTTTATCCATTTATCTAAGATTG
This sequence comes from Hystrix cristata, assembly GCA_004026905.1. Lineage (NCBI taxonomy): Eukaryota > Metazoa > Chordata > Mammalia > Rodentia > Hystricidae > Hystrix > Hystrix cristata. Next base: position 7,764 of record PVJO010001707.1, read on the forward strand.
CCTTCTACTTCTGGTTTCATATCCTTACTTCTCATCCTCAATCCACCGTGATCTGACTCCTCTCCCTTTAGAGCCATAGGATGTTCGTGAACACCACGTTCAGTGGGCACCTTCTTCTCATTTTATGGACTTCCTTACCGGATTTAGCTATTTAATGATGCTTGCATTCTTCATCTCCTCCCCCAAGAGCAGAGAACCTACAACAGAGACACGAAATTGCCCTCAGTGAGCTCCCCTCCTCTTTCCTTCTTTTCAGTACCTCCCAGGGTTTTAATAGAGAATGTGGGTGCCCAGGAGACCTCTCCATTCCCCATCTTCCCCTGCAGCTGGATGTGGCACTCTGAGTTCTCACCCCAGGGATGTGAACACACTTGGTGCTGTAAATCCAGAGATGGGGGCCTCATTTTAAGGGAACTCACATAAACCCACCAACTTGAACTACCTGTGTGAGGAAAACAAACATATCTCTCAGATCAGCTATTCTATGTTGGAGGACTTTTTATTATAGCAACTTAGCCTGTATTCTAAGCAACTGACTCAAGGGCAAGCAAGCCATCGGCCTTTTGGAAACTCCCACCTCTACCCAATCTCACTTAGGTCTTCTTGTCACACTCTCTAAAAGCAACCTATACTTCTTCTTCAAAGAAATTTTCACAATTTAGTACTAGCTAATTATTGTGTAACTTAGTGGTCGCTTTTGGTTGCAGCCCCAATGACATTCCCCCCTCCACTCTTTTGATCTTGCAGAATCTTGATTTTATTAATAGGTACACGCCTCCCTCATCCAGACTTGGTCTGCATGAAAAAGTGGGCTTTGCTAATTAGATTCTCTATTATATACTTTGAGTAATAATAATAATAATGCACTTATGAAAAGGAGTTAAGATGGAGATTTGATAATTTAGATGAAACTAGCAAGACTATAAGAGACTGGGTACAAGCAAAAGTGTCAGGGAAACCAAAACTAAGAATGAGAGGGCCCCATAGGGAGGAAAGAAGCAGGGATGGGGCATGCAGGCAAACTGCATTACTGGTGATCTTCGCATTCTGTCTGCAAAGTACCCACAGCCACCTGCTTCCAGGATTATCTCTCAGTGCCACTTTCTGCTGTTGGCTTTGTGTAGACAGCATCCACAATTATCCCTAAAATATGTGATAGATAGGTTTTCCTGAGCTAATGGGAGTATTCACTTGTTTCTTATAATTAGGCAAGTCTGGATAAAGCAGCAATTTGGGCAAATGTGCTCAATAAATATTTTTGAGCACCTACTATGTATTAGGTTCTACTACAGCATTAGGAAGAGCAAGATGGGCTGCCTAACACATCTCTCTGTACTTCTAGAACCTGGTACAGGACATGGAAGGACAACTATTTACTTTTTACCTGAAAAAAATTCTCCAATGGTTCCCACTGGACCTGAGAATAAGGCCCTTAAATCCTTATTATAAAGTAACCTTGCATGCTCTGCCCCCTTCTGCTTTTTGCTTGCAATTCTGTTACTTTACTCCTCCCATCATGTTAAGCCACACCGAATCACTCTCAGGTTTCCACATACTGCCTTTCTCATGCATGCAGGCCTTGACACACGTACACTCTCCCATCCACTTGATAGTGGTGAGAAAAAGTAAGAGGCAAGGATAGGGAAGGTGGTGATGGCAATATCACTACCACTTACCGAGTATTTACATATATTTTATTCTTAATCTTCGTAATAGTATTCCAAAGCAGGCTCTGCTAGTCCCATTTTCATATGAGAAAACTGAGGCTTCTGAAATTCAGTAAGTTGCTTCAGAGTGCTTAATTAGGAAGTAGCAAAGCCAGGATTTGACCCAAATGATTTGTCTAGGCTTGCGGCATCTTTTTAGAACTCAGTCTCTAGAGACAAACAGATCTGGGTTTAAATTTGGAGCTCCACCACTCCCTAAGTGTGTGGCCCTGAGCAAGTCCCTCAATCTCACTGAGCCTCAGTTTGCTCATCCATAAAATGAAGTCAGCAATAGACCCTACCTCAGAAGGTTGTTGCAAGGCTAAAATGAAATAATGAGTGTAAGGCAGTTGGCATGTGCCTTGCTCATTGCTGTCCATGAAAGTAGAGATTGTTGTTTCACTGTCATTATTTTTACCCTCTTCACAGACCTCTGTCCCCTTCACTCTGTCCGAGTTAGAGCTCTGCATCTCGTCATGCACACAGTCTGAGGGCTGCTTCTCTGCAGGGCCTCCTGGGGCCCGGCCTACACAATCCTGTGGAAGTAACTCGGGCAGGCGGGGGAACAGCCTGTAATTGATCCCAGTTAGAGCTGGGCAGGTCCTGTCTTCCTTGGCTGGGGCCTCAGGAAGCAGGGTGCTGCCTGATTTATGTCTCCATTGCACCGGGGATGACCTGGTGCCCTCTCTACGTGTTCCAGCATCAGACAAGGCCATAAAACAGAATTGATGCTGCACGTTTGTTCCTCCAGGGCCAACTTATACACGGGTGTGCCCGGCGGAGGTCAATCCCCTGCAGGATCGTCTCCGGAAAATGGTGTGTGTGGCCGCCCTGTGCAGTCAGGCTGCTGGGAGTCCGGGCCCCTGATCTTGGACCAACGTGACCAACATCCAGTGACAATGAGCATGTGCTTTGTGGCTTTAGTGAGCATCTATTTGCAAATGTGCCCCAACTCATAAGCTGAACTTACACCTCCTTCCAGGCTCAGTCCTAGCTGTCTGCTGGATACTTTCACACACCCCACAGTTCCAGCCTGAACTCAGCATCCCCAACCCTCTGTGTGCTCCTCCCCCATTTCTCCCTGCTGCCCTCCCGACACACGCACACGCACACACACAGACACACACGGCACCACACTGAGACTGAGAAAGCTGTTTCCTCCAGGTGTGATACAGCATCTTTGTATACTTCCTTTATAGCCCCCACTGCCCTGTTTTGTCGGTAGGGCGTTTGTCTTGGGTTTACCATTATCCATATCCCTACGTATCCCTTTTAATAGACAGTTAATTCCTGGAAACAAAGGCATGGATCTGAGCCATCCCTGTACCTCCAACAAAGCCTGGCACAGAAAATGTGTCATCTACTTTTGATAGTGTGGTTGACTGGATAAACAGAGACAGGAAATTGATCAATACTGTCTTCTGAGGTAGTTTTAAAGCAAAGAACAAGGTTTCTGAACATTAACTGGGAACAGTGAAATTAGATATTAGCTTTTTAGAGCCTGCTAAGGATTGAATGCTTCCCCCAAAAACTCATGTATTGGAAATGTAATCTTAAAATGTATGTAGCAATGATATTTGGAGGTGGAACATTCAGAAAGAAATTAGCATTAGATGAAATCATGAGTGGGGCTGCCATGATGGCATCAGTGGCTCTAGTAAAAAAGAAAGAAAGACCTGAGCTAGACCCAAGTACATTTTCCCTGTCTTGTCATGTGATGTCTCCTACTATGTCAGGATACAGCAGAAAGACCCTCACCAGATGCCAGGCGGATGCTAGTACCATTCTGTTAGACTTCCCAGCCTCCAGAATTGTGACCTAAATAGACTTCTGTTCTTTATAAATTACCTGTTACAGTCACAGAAAATGGACCAACAGCCAGGAAAGATGTTATTAGTTTCATGCTCTAACCCTTTCATGCAGTCATCTGAGACCCAGGGACATTAAACAACTTTCTGACTCTAAATGGGTATTTAGTGGCAGAACCCCTGGACCAGTCCCCAAATCTCCTAACTTCAGTCCACAGCCCTCTCCTCTCTTTCCACATGCTGAACTTGAAGTGAGCCCCCTGCAAACTCCTGGACCTGGCTTCCAAAAATAGACTCTGAACGGTAGAAGGTATTCTAAATTATCCCCAGCATGTTATTAATGACAACTTGACCCACAGAAGAGGAGCTGACATGAGCTTTTCAGATATTTCAATTCCAAAAGCACATGTGAGACCATGTGACAGGCCAGGCATGGTGGCACACTCCTGTAATCCCAGCACTCGGGAGGCTGAGGTGGGAGGATCACTGAGAGTTCAAGGCCAGCCTGGGCTTCCTAGTGAGTTCAAAGTCAGCCTGAACTACATAGCGAGACCCTGTCTCAAAAAAAAAAAAAACAAAACAAAAAAACCATATGACTATGTAGCTCTTTAAGCTTCACTATAAGCTTCACTATCGCCATCTGTGAAATAAAAATAATAATAACACCTGCCCAGACAAAATGCATGTTTTTCACTTCGCACGTTTTTGGTAGATTGTATTACTATTCCAGATGATTTGCTGGACTTTCAGACACACTTTGGAGTGCCTGTCTGTGGTGTCAGTCTTGGCTTCTTTGGCCAACGGAACATGTTGAAATGATGTACACCGCATCCCAGCAGCAATGTTAAGAGCCGTTGTGAAACTTACCCACTGTGTGTTTCTTTCTGTCCTCAAATTGATGTAGGGGCAGCTCCTTCAGTCTGGGACCTAGAACGTGAAGACACGTCAAGCAGAAGCTTAAATGACCAGCAGCTGTCACTTAGCTTGAGTGACAAACAAACTTTTGGTGTTGTCAGCCACTGAGATTTTGGAGTAGTTTCTGTAGCTTAGCCTAACAAATGGTAATTTTTTTTCGATTACAACATAGAGAGAATCATTTGGGACACTTTAAAAGGGAGAGTGGGGTTGTGGTAAAGATATCCACAGAATGAATCAGTTCTCAGATCGCTCTGGGCCTGAATATTCATATTCAGAGTAAGGGACCATAGTAAAGAGACTCCAAAATTCAAGTTTTTTGTCTTGTTTGTTTTTTGTTTTTTATGTTTGTGTGTTTGGGGTACTGATGATTAAACCCAGGGCCTTCACGCTGAACTACATCTCCGGCCCTTCTTTAATTTTTTATTTTAGGACAAGGTTTTGCTAAGTCACTCAGTTTCTGAGGCTTGGCTAGAACTTGTGATCCTCCTGCCTCAGTTTCCTAGAATGCTAAGATTAAAGGCATACCCCCCAACACAGGCTTCCAAAATACAACTTTTAAGATACACATTGACTGATGTCTCTCTTGCAAGGTGGTACAGAAGTACACGGGTGGCCCAGGACTGCTAGGCAGCTCTGCTCCAGGAAGTTGTCCAAAGATCCGGGTTCTTTCAAATTCACTGGTCCTGCTGGACCCCATGGTGTTATCCCCATCTGCACCATATTGGAGTCCAACCTCAAGGAAGGAGGAAAGAGAGCAAGTAGGGTCAACCAGAGGCTTTTTAAAGATGTGGCAGAAGTCACCCACATTACTTCTGCTCACAATCCACCGACTAGATTTTACTTATGTGGCCATTTCTAATAGAAAGAGGCTGGGAAATGTAGTTCCTGGTCAGGTAGCCACCTAACCTGCTGAAACTCAGGGGGAGCATCTTAAAGGTACAAATAAGGAGGAAATAACTCAGTGGTGACTTGGACCTGCCTCGCATAGGCTTATGAGAGCCTATTACACACATCCCCCCCAACTTCATGCTGTATTCACTGATATCACCCCGAAATCAGCCTAAGGAGTATGAATACCACAGAAATTGGCAAACACCCCAAATATGAACTCTGTCTCTCCCCCATCCTCCACCCACAAGAAGCAGCTGAACATTTTGTGCAGCCAAAGAGAAAAAGCTCTGTCCCTATCCCCCACCACACACATATTCACAGGGCTTAGGTCATAGGAAACTCTCCTTATGCCATTTTCTGATATTCTTTTGTAACTTTTGAGATTAGGTGGTTCAATTTGGTGACAGATTTACTTGTTAAAGTGGCAGGAGGCCTCTTGCTATGCCCTGTATTATAAAGGAATTTGTTATGGTATAATTAGGACAGTAGTAATGTGCAGATCGGAACAGTGATTTGTAGGTGGTCCATTCCCAAAGATTTTAGGAAAGGTGGTTGAATGAGCAGAAACAAAATTATCCAAGAGGAAAGAAAGAACATAGACTTTGGAATCAGACAGACACAGGCCCAGGGCCAGCCCTGTCCCTTCTCAGCTGGGTGGCCTTAGACATGTTCGCCTAATGCCAGATTCTTCATGCCAGTATGTTCTGGGTCCCCTGTGCCTCAGCTGCTCTTCCCTAAAGTCCTTCCTTGAAGACTTCAGTCTTTCCACCCCCAAAAAATAGGTTTCTGCATGATTTTCTCTTGAACCACCATAGTCTTTCCCTTTGCAGCACTGGTCCGAGTTCAACAGCACAACATGCTTTACTCAAAATGGTTGGGACCAAAAGTGTTTCAGATTGCAGACATAGGGAAGGAGTTAATACTTGCATACAGTACATAATGAAATATCTTGAAGATGGAACCCAGGCCCAAACACAAGATTTGTTTATGTTTCATACTTACCTCATACACATAGTCTGAAGATTATTTTATACAATATTTTCAGTTTTTTACTGCACCTGTGGTTTTTTTTGTTTTTGTTTTTTTTTGTTTTTTTTTTTGTTTTTTTTTTTTTGGTGGTGCCGGGGATTGAACTCAGGGCCTTGTGCTTGCAAGTCAAGCACTCTAATCACTGAGCTAAATCCCCAGCCCTGCACCTGTGTTTTGACTGTAACCTGCCACATGAGGTGAGGTGTGGCATTTTATGCACATACTGTCACACTGGCACTCAAATAGTTTTGAACTCTTTTTTAGTAAAACTTTTTAACTGATGAGCAAAAACCTGTACGAAACGTTTTTAGTAAAACTTTTTAACTGGATTTGGGATATTCCAGTTAGGGCTGCTCAGCTGGTTTATTTTATCTTCTTACCACCTGATGTTTCGTCAGTCTCTCCTTCAACCTGGACTCTCCATATTACTTTTGTTCAGCATTACAACTGCAGCACTTAGCCCAGGACTGGCCCAAAGCTGGCCCTCAAAATTTTGTTAAGTGAGTGAATGACCAAGTAAAAAACAAATGAAGTTAAGTTCTTTAAACCTTTTCTGTAAATAAGAAGGATATTTAAAATACCTACCAAATATGGCACAGGCAGGAGCAAATTGGAAAGCAGGCCAAGTGTCCAAGGCTAAGCTTGAAAGAAGCATCCCAGAAGTCCGTGCTAGTCTAATATTAACATTTTAGTTGCTGGAAACTGCAGAGTTCTGGGAGATTACAAGATAGAAACTGGGAGTCTGAGGGAGGGTTGAGGAGGGTACTTAGAAAGCTGGGAACACCAAACATTAGGAAAACATCTCACCAAATTACCAAGCACTTGATGCTGTACTGGTGCAAAACAGCTAAATATCAGTTCCATCCACAAAACAGAGGAAAAGGTACCTAACTGAGGCAAAGATATGTTGAAGGCAGTAACATACATCAGCTCCCTGGCATGTAGGAGAGGTAGACCTAAAGTAAGGGAAACCCCAGAAACTTCGATAATGTTAGGGCTCAAACAGCTGCACTCTATCTTCCTGCTCACTACGATCCCCACCCAGCCTCAAGAGGGACAGCCAAAGCCTCATCACCAATTCCAGATGTGTGGGAAAATCTGGCTCAAGGCAGAAGTATGTCAGGGCCTGAGGAATTGTAGACTTGAAGGAAAAGAACAATGCTGGGAATGACGGTGACAAAAGAGACCCTGGCTCTCCAAGAGATTCCTCTAAGGACGTTTAGAAATAGGGGCCCCTTCCACAAAAGCTTGGCAAGCACCCAACCCTCCTCCAAGACTCCTGGCCTTTTCCCTTTCTCTGTGTTTGTAAAATTGCCTGGCCCAAAAGCTCATTTAAAGTAGAGGCAGAGGCACTAGAGTTGGGCTGGGGCTTTCTGGTCTCAAGAAAGCCAGACCAGAACCCTTAGGTTTGCTTCTTTCTTGAGAGCCCTTGGGAAAGAGACATCTTGATTATGGGAAGAACAAACTGCTGCGGTCCTTCCAGGCAGCAGGGAGCTAGCAATCCCTGTTGCGTTTGATTTACACTCAGTGAAGGATTACTGAAAGGATAGAAGATGTGTCACAAGGCCCAAGACTGGAGATGGTTCTCAGTCCCAAAATAAGGAAGCAATCTGGAACCTTAGTCTCCTGATAAATCTGAACTTGGCTCTACTTTTCTTTCTAGCTGCAGACTGGTAGAAATTTTCCACTGCCAACAGCTCCTGCATTTATATCCCCTCCATTCAGGAAGGCAACTGGAGTCAAGCAGAAAGTCTTCAGGGACATGGAGACAGGATGTGATTGGCGCAGCTTAGGCAGGTGCCCGCCTGGCCCATCATCTATGGTCTAGGTTGAAAGCAGAACAACATGTATATTTGGCTCTTCTTCTCCCAGGCCTGTAGTTACAGGAGGGACAAGGCCATTTCTAGACATGCAGGCAGTCAGCTGAGGTGCATGCCTTCTACACGCACTTTGCAATGTCACTCACTTAGTCCAAATGATTCCTACGTTCTTTCCATTTTGTTCCATGTTAGGGTTACGAAATGAAGATCACTGTGCCTATGAACGCCAGAGGTGAATCCCAGAGCTTCAGAATCCCCTGAGGCTTCAGAGATGTGAAGGCAGGGAGTAGAACAGTACTTCCATTATTGGTTTCCTGCTAGTTTATAAACTGGGGAGGATTGCGTGCATCTAAAAAGAGTCCCTGGTGGGTAGGGGTACTTGGTATTTATTTATAGAAAAATAAAAAATAAATGAATGAATGAACAAAGAGTTTGTTTCCAAATCTCTTGTAGAGCTTGGTTAAAAAAAAAAAAAGATAACAGTGTGTCAATGTGTGACATTTAAGCTCATTGTCAGTTTGACTGATTAAGATTCCTGGAGAGGTGATTGGATCATGGGGGTGCTGAACTCATCAGGAATGAGTATACTCATCACTGTATGAGTAATGTTTCTAGCTGGATAAGTTATCAGGAGACAGGTCTCACTTGGAGGTGTGTCTCCAAGGGCAGGCCTTGGGAAGGTATATCTCCCACTGGTGTCCTTCCCCTGTGCTCTGCTTCTGGCTGCAATGAGGTGAGCAGCTTTCCTCCACCAAGCCCTTCTGCCATGATGCTTCTGCTTTGGAGACAGCTAACCATAGACTGAACCCTCTGAATCTGTGAGCAAAAATAAATCCTCCTTTAAGACATGTACATCAGTTATTCTGTCCCAGCAATGGAAAACTGGCCAACACAAATAGTAAGTAACACTTATTGAGCACTTAGTATTCTAAGACTGAGCATGTATTAAATCATTGATCTTCATATCAAACCAATGAGCTGAATAGTATTACTCCCTGTCATAGATAATATACTAGCACAGAAATGTTAAGAAATCGCTCAAATTCCCTGGGCTGGTGGCAGAAGTATTGCAATCCAAGCAGCCTGACTCTACAGTCTCCACACTCAGCCACTGTATCACATTGCCTCTCAAGTTGTCAGCAGCCACAGCCAATTTAAAGAATCAGAATCTCTAGGAGGCAGGCCCGGGAATCTCTAATTTAACAACTTCACAGATGATTCTGATGCTTAGACATCAGGATCAACCTGAAACTGTCCGTCTAAAAATCAGCAGTAAGCCTGAGGCCCTGTAGTTAGAATAAACAAGGCTGTTTCCATGATTTTAAAATGTATCTGATTATGTAACTATAAGGCCTGCTGAATAATATTGGCTGATTACATCCTCTTTGTGAGCAGAGGAATTCAAATCCAGATCAATTACAAAGAACCCTCTGAGGACCCTCGAGCAGAAAGCCTGCTCAGAGGAGCTGCTGGTGAGACACCTTCCCAAGGGGGCCCAGGCCCAACTGAGGAGAGACAGGACTGACTGTACCTGCCCCGGTTACCGGACTTTGATCTCCCATCTGACCTTCTTCTCACCCCTGCTCTGATCTGACAACTCCTGCTGGGTTGACCGGGTCTCTGACCTGGCCCGCCCCAGTTTTCAGCCTCATTGCCCCAGGCTGATGTCTCACAACATGACAGCGCAAGGCAGAACAATTTTGGTATCAGCCACCAGTATTAGGATTGAAGAACCACCTCTTCTAATGATGTAGTGGCAAATGGGATGTTCACGTCAAAAGAACTGTGACTCTAAGGGTGGAATCCGGTTATTTTAAACCAACTCAGCACTGTCTCTGAACATGGGCTGTTGAAACAGTGAGACAGAAATAGCACTTAGCACTAACTGGGGAGATGTGTTTTCACTCACTGAAAAATGGTTTCTGAGAATCAGTTCTAGGATGGCTTCTGCATTAACACTGAGGGCTAAAAAAGATGATCTGTCCCCAAGAAGTTTTCTTATGCTTAGTTTTGCTTTTGCACCTAGAGATGATGTTTCTAAGGTTAGGCAACTGGATAAAAGAGAAGAAAGGCCACCAGATCTCACCTACATGGAAGAGAGTTTCTAGCTTTGTCCAAGAGGCCAAACTCTTTCAAATACTGGATCAGCTTGTAGGAGATCTGGGAAGTTGGTAATGCACAAGAACACAGTTTTAAAAATGTAGACCTGTCTGTGCCCCAGAGATCAGGCCCAGGGAGATAGGTAGCCTTCCTAGTAGGCATCACAAGAGCTCAAGATTAGGGCCCAGGATACCACTCTGTTCCTGACTATACTCTAATTTAGTATGTAATCTTAGATAACTCGCACATCTGCCAACATCTGGAACATTTCCTCTACCAGCAGCTCCTGCATTTATATTCTCTCCATTCAGGAAGGCAACTGGAGTCAGGCAGAAATGTTTCAGGGACATGGAGACAGGAAGTGATTGCCTTCCTAGTACCCTCTGGACCACAGTTTCCTCAGCTATGTCTTTTCTCTCTGAATGCTCAGCTCTTCATGGAGTGAAGTGAATGAATGAATCTCAGAGGACCTGTCCAGCTCTGATACTGTAAGCCCATGAGCTGTAGACCTCTTTGGGAAAGGATTTGAATTGGTCAAGAAAAAGATTCATTCCCACTAGTCACACTCCACCCTGTCAGTATGATGTGCCCTTAACAGACCATCTCTGCTTTCTGTTCATCTTCTTTTCTTCGTTTTGTATCTCCTCTCCACTCTACCCTAAACATATTGTTGTGATTTGAATTGTGTACCCAATATATATATATATTCAAGTTCTAGCCCCTAATACCTGTGAATGTGACCTTATTTGGAAATATATGATCTTAGCAAATGTCATCAAATTAGAGTGAGGTCATACTGGATTAGGGTGGACCCTGCTCCGAGGACTAATGTCCTTATAAGAAGAGGGAAACTTGGATGTGGATATATAGGGAAAACATGATGTGATGACAGAGATAGAGATTAGATTGATGCATCCACCAAAGAATGCCACAGATTGCTGGCAGTCACCAGAAGCTAGGAAAGACACACAAAATAGACTCTTCCTCTGAGCCCCTAAGAAGGCATCAACACTGGCGACACCATGGTGTCTGACTTGAGGCCTCATGAACTGTACAAGAATCAATGTGTGTTTTTTTAAGCTATCTATTTTGTGGTACTGTTCCTTGTCATGGCAGCCCTAGGAAACTAGCACACCTAACCAACACCATTACTGTATTTGGAAATCATCTTATTGATGCATATGAACATCCAATAGCCCTGACATCTCTTGAAATATTCACTAAAGACGAGTCACCATTGTGTCTGTTCCATATTTCTGAGACCCAGAATCCTGATTCCTCCATGGACAAAGAAAGGAGGCCTTCCACATGATTATTTAGCAGGGAGAGGACTCTGGGGGTGGGGAGAAGGGTTGCCAGCTACTTTTCTTCCCACAAGGGACAGCCCCCAAAACAAAGAGATTTCAACATTATGAGATGCCACCATCATTTATTTTCACTCATTCAGTAAATATGTATGGAGCACTTACTATGCCAGGCACTGGTGAGTGACAGAGGAGAGTGTGTAGACAGATGGGGAGAAATGCTACAGAAATGTAACAACACATATTCCTTGAGTCCTAAGAGCCGAGCTGGTGTTGGAGGTCTGTATGCAGCATGCTGGGTCATCAGCAAGGTCTTGGGAATCGGACAGTGCTGGCTGGAACTCTGGCTCTGTCACTGATGCCCACTGAGATCTTAAACAAGTTACTTCATCTCTCTGGGCTTTAGGTTTAGTGGGAGGATTGAATAAGATAATGTGTGCAGCAGAAAGCCAGGGTAAGTGCTCAATGAATGTTAGTTATTTTCGTTTTTGTAGAACAAAGATGTTCCCCAAAAACAGCTCAGTAAAAGAGTAGGCTGATTTAGAGCAAGCAGGGCCTCTGTCCATTTCAGGCCCTCAGCACCTCCTGGCAGACACGCTCTGACAGAGCGCTCAGAACAACTCCAGGAGGAAGTGAAGATCACTTTACAAATAACAAAACCAGCTCAGAGACACAAAACAAATTGGCCAAGTTCACACACAGAGGAAGGAATGTAGCAGTACAGGGTACAAACTAGAGCTCCCGAGGACCTTTTCTTCCTACTCCTGAGCACCACGTACATGCAAGTCAGAAGGGCTGGAGGGCAGCCATGTTTGAGAGAGGATCTAGGGCACCTCACCTAAAGCTGCACTTATCTCTACAGAAAGTACTTAGGTGTTTTTGTTTAATTACCAGATTCATCTCTAGCACTTACTGTAAGATGTTCTAAGCACTTCTTGTTGGCAACTCATTTAATCCTAACAAGAGCCCATAAGATAGGCACTGTTATTAGTCCCATTTCAAAGATGTGGAAATTGAGATGGAAAGAGGTTAAGCAACCTTCCTAATGTTGCACAGATAGCTGAGTTGCAGAAACAGGATTCATATCTGGTTCTTCACTCCTAACCACTATTCGACACCACAGTATCTTTGGAAAGGGGCCACCCTTTGGTGCTATTGCTGCCATAAGAGCTTGAGTAATCTGACCCTGTAGGCTGAATGGCAGGATGGGGGCTGTTTAACCCCAGGACTCTCTGAGGCACAGACTCTCATCCCCAGCCCACTTCCTGAAAACTCTTTGCGCCTCAGCTTTGAGCACAAAGAGCTCATTTCCTGTGGCCAGGAAAGACGGGACAAGTTCCTGATGACAGCTCATCTCCCTCATTAAGGCGCCCATAAAAGTGCTTCAAGGAGCCTGACTTATGGCACCACTGTTTGTCAAGCCCCCTTCCGCAAGGAACCACTCTGGTAATTTGGTGCTAGGAGATGTGCAAGAGAAACCAGCTCCTTTGAGTCCAGGAATTATTTATGGTCCCAAAAAGAGAGAATGTCATTTGGAGAGATAACAAGCCTTCACCAGCACAACAGCCCGCTTAAAGTGCCACGGGATGGAGGCAGATTCAGAATTCCAACGCCAGCTAAGAAGCCTTGAGAGCACCTACACATGTAGGTAAAGTCGTCTGACCTGAGGAAAGCTCCCAAGACAATAGCAGAAATGAAAACAGCTAGCAATTATGAGGTTTACCCTGGGCCAGGGCCTGTACTAAATGCTTATTATATATTAATTCATTTAATTCTCACAACATTCCTGTTTTACAAGTAAGGAAATTTGGGCATACAGATGTCATGCAATTTGCCTAAATTCACAGTCAATCAGCAGCCAAGTCAGAATTTTAACTCGAGTGTGTCTGCCTCTATATTTGTACTCTGAGATATCAAATAGTCACAGTTTAGAAAGAAACTGGGTTTTAAATCAGTCTAGTAAACCAAAATGTACATATATTCCAAATTACCTTTGATAACCCTGTGAAAGGTCTGTATAGTTTATTTCATTGGACTCATAGGGTCCAGTCCAGTGATTCATATATAGTATTTGAAATTTGGGGAACCCCTGAACTAAGCAGGTCTATATGCAGTTGTTTGTGCTTTTAAACCACTCCATTTTTAGATGAACTATCAAGTACACAGGGTGTAAAAATGGAGAGGCAAATTCTAGAGTGCCCCACCAACCTGGTGACTTTTTCTCTTTTAATATTTAGCCTCTGTGACCCTAACATGTCACTTACCATTAAACTTATTCGAATTAGGATTAAGAGATAACACAGTCACATCTTGAAAGTTCTATTAGAGAAGGGTTTCTAATGCCCAAGCCTAAATTAAATGAGCCTGATACAATGAGACTCCATGACACTAGCTTTGGAAGCAGATAAAACTGGATTCAAACCCTAAATCTGCTATTACTAGCTGTGTCACCTTGGGCAGTTTGCTTAACTTGCCAAGGCCTCAGTGTCTTCATCTGTAAAATAGTCACAACATTATCACCATGTTTAGAAGACTGAATTTAAATGTTTCTAAAATAGTGAGTTTGAACATATATAAATGATGGTAAACATTAACTTGTAATAGCTTAGATCTAAGGCAGGTCACATCACCTCTCTAAGCCTCATTTCCCCCTATCAGTATTACGGGCATAACTGTTTTACTGACCTCAAAGTTCACTGTAAGGACATGGTAAGGTACTGTAGGGGTTATATATGAGGATTTTCTCAACTACTTGTATACCTGGTTTCGGGGGACCCTACTGGAGATAAAAAACCAGAAGAGTCGTGGGGCCAAAGAACAGATATGCGCTCTGATCTAGCCCCACTTTTGTTGTGTAGTATGGTTGTGTGACTGGTTGAGTGACCAGACCTCTCTGAGCCTCTGCTTTCCCTGCTGTCAAGTGAGGCTAACAGGGTTAGCTTGAGAATCACATTTTGCAGAAAAATGTTAGGCGCGTGGTTAAATAGCAAGTGCCGAATCGGAATCTCCCCAGCTGCGCCGGACTCAGGCCTTTCCGTAGGCGGAGTGGGAAAAGTAGTACGTGCCGCCACGAGAAGCTCAGGTAGGGCAGATACTCCCCTGGGGCCACTGGGCAGCAGCGCCTCCCCGCCCCCCGCCCGCCCAGCCGTTGCCATGGCCACCGGTTCAGGCCAGGAGCGGCACCGAGGCGTGTTCCGCCCAATCCCCGCCTTTCCAGAGTGACCATTGGCTGGAGAGGCCACGTGACGCGCTCCGGTATGCTAATATATGTTAATCGCCCACGCCCCTCCTCCCAGGGCCGCGGTGCAGTAGCCGGCAGGGTGCGCGGCGCCGAGCCGAGGGGGCGGGCTGAGGGGCGGCCCCCGGGAGAGAGCGGCCAGGTGGAGGAGGAGCGCGAAGGCGACCGCAGGTAACGGGCGGGCGCGTGCGCGCTGGGGTCGGCTCGCCGCCGACCGGCAGCGCGCGGGGGACACCCGGCTCCGCGCTGCCGGCTTAACCCTTTGGGCGCCCAGCTGTCACGCCGCGGCCCGGCGCAGCGGCCGGACTGGGCCGCGCGAGGCGGGGCACTGCCGTGGACACCGGCAGGCGGGAGGCCTGACCCAGCAGTCCGGGCCGGCGACCGGCTCCGCGGCGCACCTGGGGCCGGGAAGGCGCGGCTTGCGGGAGACTGCGGGGAAACGGCCGCAGTCCCGGCGCTCGCGCGCTTTCGGAGGCGGGGAGCCCCGCCGCGCGCAGAGGCCTGCCTCGGCCGCCCGTGGCCTCGCGAGGCCTGCATCTCTTCCGCTGTCCCGCGGAGGACGGGGGACCGTGCCGGCCGTGGGGCCTGAGCACGGCGCCCCTCCTCAGCCGCGGCCTGACAGCCCAGCACCCGGCACTTTTGACCCGGAGTAGAGCCTGGGAGGCCCCCTGCGGGAAGAAGGCAAGACTGGTGCGCGGTGGCACCAGCAGGGAACGGAGTCGGTGCTGGAAAGAGAGGACAGTCTCCTTAAAGGAAAGCAGGCCCCAAGGCATGAGAAGGAGGGATGCCCAAGAAAGGCACTGGGCCCTTGTTTTTCTGTGCTGGGTGATGACCCGACACCCGTGGGAAAAGGTCACTGCTGGACACCTGGATCGGGTCTGTCATGTACAGAGGAAGCAGCTGTTTTACGTGAGTTTCTGACAGATTTCTTACAAGGCAAGGTTTGAATTCATCTTCTTCCCTCTGCCCCCTCCTAGGTTTTCTACAGAAGTGTAGTCTTTTAATTATTCCCCCCTCCCCCAATTCACTGAGACTGGTGGCAGCTTTAGGCTCACAGTGTAATTTAGTTTTCACTGCAATAGAAATGGTAGGATGGGGAATGCACTGCTACTATTAAGCTTGCCCTGAGAGTTTTAGTGTGAATGGGGAAAATGTTTCTATCACCAGTGGGGTTGAAAATCAACAACTGTGCCTGTGATACCAGTAGAGCTTCCGTTATGAATCTAAGGTCGTTTCCTCAAAATCAAGCGAAAATGTGGTTGCACAAAAAAGTACCAGGAACCAAATTTTGCGAATGAAGCGCAAATTGCACTTCCATGTTGCTCTTGATGTCTTTTATCACACAACAGCAAATACTTGGTAATATAGCCAGACGCTCTGCTATGTCTTGGAGAGATGCAAGGAAGTAGTAGCAACAGAAGAGGGAACAATTATCTGTAGATCAGCGAAAAACACATTTATGCAACGTGTTGGAAGGTGAAAATAGGAACTTGCCTTACAAAGACGATGGAAAGGACAGCAAGGAAAACCAAAGCAAGAAAACAGTGAATGCAGTCACTTACAGAGAATGGTATCTCTGGGGAATGGATTTATATTGCAACTATGGCTTTTGTCCTCTCTCTATAAGGTAATTCTCCAAAAGTTATCTAGAACTTATTCATCACAATTTTCCAGTGGTATTTTTCTTCTTATTTTTTCTCTCCCCTTTTCTCCCCCCATCAGTTTCTCTGAACCTCATTCACATCTTTCCAAGAAAGGGTCCAACAAGTGGAGGGTTAAAAAAAAAAAAAAGGGCAATTTAGTCAGGTGTGGTGGCACATGCCTGTAATCCCAGCACCGGGGAGGTTGAGGCAGGAGGATTGCCATGATGCTCTAACAGATTTCTTACAAGGCAAGGTTTGAATTCATCTTCCTCCCTCTGCACCCTCCTAGGTCTTCTACAGAAGTGTAGTCTTTTAATTATTCCCCCCTCCCCCAATTCACTAAGACTGGTGGCAGCTTTAGGCTCACAGTGTAATTTAGTTTTCACTGCAATAGAAATGGTAGGATGGGGAATGCACTGCTACTATTAAACTTGCCCTGATCTGTTAGATGCTCAAGGCCTGCCTGAGCTGCATAGTGAGTTCAAGGCCAGCCTGAACTACACAGTGAGACCCTGTCTCAAAAAACCAAAAGGAGGGGCAGTTTACAGTAGCTTCAAGGTGCAGGACCTAAAAACTGGGCATAATGTTTGGCACTGGAGGCAGCATCCTAAGAGGACAAATCTAAATCATACAAAAGGAAAATGCTGGTCATAGGGGAGCAATGTTGGATGTCATATCTGTGAGACCTAGAGAAATGAGTAATAAGATCAGATACTAGAAGGATCTGGATTAAGAAAGTTGGACTGTGCTATGAGTCAGGGCAAGCAGTTCAACACAGACCATGAATCATTCAGCTCTGATAGAACCCATGTTACATGGTGACAGCTGTTAGAACAGCGGTGGGTCTGACAGCTTCAAGCAACTGTGCAGAAAAGGACCATGCCTTCTCCTAGACAGTTGCCAGTGCCACCTCCTTTTGTTCTATTACTCCTTACTATTAGCTCCTTCATCTCAGTTTCCAACTGTGATTCATTTTGTATGGTTTCTTTTACTGAGGTCTTGCCAGATGAAAGAAAATCCTGTTCTGTTGCCTTACCCTCTATCCCCAGAACTATAAATAGTCCATTTTACCTCATAAGTCATCAACTAGCCAGCCTATTTTTACTTCCTGATTATTAGAAGCAGAGCAAGTGTGGGCCCAGAAGTGGTAAGGTAGACTTCATCCCCTGAAATCACCTAATGTTTGAACCCAGTAAAGTCGTTGTAGCTTTACTTACACCAAAATTTATTTTTAGAGTGAATCATGGTGAGTTTTGGCAAATCTTCTGTTTCAAGCTATATTACAGATTAAACCAGGTAAAAAAGTGACACAGGTGCCTAACATGCTCGGCTAGAATTGACAAGTCTGTGAGTACTAGAAAATCACAGGTAGTAGTTAAGCAGTTTTCTCAATCAAAATATTTACCGAACATCTGTTTGCATACAAATACTGTGCTGGATTTATGCTTTGAAGGAGGCAGAAAAATCAAGAGGTGGTATCCTATGGCAGTTATTCTCAATTTAACAAGAATTTGGATCCCAATTCTACCAGTCACCTGCTACATGATGTGGGACAAGTTATTTGACCTCAGTTTCTTCATCTATCGTAATGCTACCTACCTCGTATGCTGTAAGCACTAAATGAAATCACAAAGGTAGAACCCTAATTCAGCACATTTTGGAGGTGCTAAACATGTAGTATTGTAGGAGTTAAGAAAGTGATTATCATGGACTGTGATTACCAAGAGAGGCTTTTTCAGAGCCTTGGTGAATTCTGTCAGAAGGAAGATAGACCGGAATTTCAGACGGAAAAAATATTGTTCATGAAACGAAAGGCCAAAATATATAGAATTTTTTTTGTGTGTGTGCCGGGAATTGAACTCAGGGCCTTGCACTTGCTAGGCAAGCACTCTAACCACTGAGTTAAATCCCCAGCCCCAAAAGGCCAGAATATAGACAAAACTTTCAGGTGCCAATTGATGAGGTTGACCAGTCCAACAAGATCAGAAGGTTTAGGTAGAGAAGTTGTAAAATTAGAAGAGTTGCCCGATGTCAGATTATAGCAGGCATTAAATGCCAAACAAGAAGTTGGGTTTATAGCCTGTAGATGATAACATGTGAAGAATTTGGTTAGCAAAGTGTGAGGTCATGAAGATTCTCACCAGAAATGTGGAGAATAGACTTTAGTAGAGAGAGAAAGAGAACTGTATAACCAGTTAGTAGATTATTTAGAGGGTCTTAGTGTGAGAGAATAAGGAACTGAAATAGGGTGAAACAGTGAAAATAAGAGATGGGTCCAGTAAGTAGTATACAGGAAAAATGAGCAAGACTTTATGACTGTTTAGATATGAAAAAGTGGCATCAAAAAAATAAGACAGATAGATGAAAGACCTATCAAAATAATATGGTTGACAGAAAGGAAAGCCAGTTTAGGGGAGAAGAAGAGAAGCTAAATGCTATCTTGAGAAGAAGCTGGAGCTTTTCAGTGGACATGCCCAGTAAGTGTTTGGATCTGGGAAGCTATTGCTTAAAAGAGGGGAATCAGGGAATTTTATACAGAGATGTTAATCACTGCAGCCTTATGGTTAGCTGAGTTTACCTGTGGTAACAGCAGAGAAATAGAAATATAGAGCACCGAAGACCAAAGCTTAGAGTTTAGCTGCATTTGAGGAGATAGGGAGAAGAAAGGGAAATGGCACAGTAGAAAACAAGGAATATCAGAGAAATAAAAGAACTAATTTATTCCTCTAATGCATGCATCCTATTTACCACCATTTATGGTGTCCCTGATGCATGACTGGCCAGTTAAACATGCTGTTAACCACAAGAGTGCAGTGTCTCGAACATCAAGAGAGGAAAGGGTTTCAAGCTGGAGAAATTGGTCAGCAGTTTGAGATTGTGCAGAGAATCTGGGAAATGTCCATTACATTTAGTAAACTGGAGGTCAGCGGCAACTTTTAGAAAGCAGATACTTCAGCTTTGTGTAGTGGGGAGGCACGGGGATATAAAAGCCAGGTAAAAGAAGATTGTAGCATGAGGTACAGGTAAGAAATGGTGAAAACATGCCGATCACCCTTTGTGTGTTTGACAGTGAAAGGAAGAAAAGAAATAGGAAAGTGGTTAGGAAAAGCAGCAGTCAAAAGATTTAGTCTTCCTTACTTGCTTCATTATTTTGTCCTAAAATATTATGTTCTTTCATATCCTTAGTGGCAAGTCAGCAATTCATTTCTTAAACTTACCACTTTAGTAACTGCCTGTACATTGTTACACTGAATGGTAATAGTGTAGTTACCATTTACTGAATGCTTACTATGTGCTAGGCTTTATGCTAATCACTTTGTATATATTCTATTCATTATTCCACTTAATCCTCACTGTACTAAGAGTCTAACTATATAACCTCTTGGAAACACATAGATGTGAAATAAACTGCCTACACCCAGGGTCCCGTAGCTGATGAATGGCAGAGAGGATGTTTAGAACCAGCTGTGACCCCAAAGCTCTTACCACAGACCTCAGACCACGTGTGCTGTCTCTGCCAGCAGGGCCAGCCTCATGGGCATGCATCCTGTGCAGTAGGGTTAGTAGGGTGTTAACCTAACTCTAACCCGTGCTTGGCTTAATGCTCTGTTGCTGCTGTCTTGAGGTCTTCATAAACTTTAAACAAGGAGTCCTGCATTTTTGTTCTGTAGTGGATTCCACAGACCGGGTAACCAGTTCTCCCTGAAAATATCGTTGCTACTTCCTAAAACTGGAGAAGCATTTCATGCATAGCTTTTATTTTGGCCAGGTGGCCCAAAATCCTCACTGTCATTATTTTCCTATGTTCCTCTCATTTTGGACCCTTTAGGTCTGGTAATATGAAGGGCAAGAAGGAGATATTTTGAATTTTAAGTAGATACCCAGGTGGTATGAAGAGAATAAAGAAGCAAGGAATTATTTACTAGAATGACTTCTGGAAATATCTGTCATATTTCAAAAGTGTAATTGGATAGAGTTACAGTTCTGATGCTGTTTTACTCCTAATGTAAATAAAACATGAGTTCATTCCTATTCCTTTTGTAGTCAGATGTACCCATTTACTTCAGGGAAACTAGGGAGATGACTTTTCAACGGCTTGAAGCAGAAATTGAAGTTGAACAGGTATTCTACAGCTTGTCTGCTCTGATCTGGTGCTTTTCAACCAGGATGATGCTATTTTTTCAGCCCCAATCTTTGTGCTACCCATCAGCTTTGAACCATGGAGCCCCATTTACCACAGTTGTCTGGAGTACTCGTGTTCTGCTACTGCCTTTGTTGCTTGCTCTATTCCTTCATCTACCCACATGGATCATAAAAGGCAGAAAACTTAATTTTCTCTCCTCTTTGGCTTTACAGTCATTACTTAGAACTGACAAAAATTAGATTTTTCTGGTTTTCATGATTATTGCTCTCTCTCTCAAAAACAATTTTTACTTACCCTCTTGCTCCTCTCATCCCCAAATTCCCTGGCTAATGATTTAAACAAGTATTGACCAACAGGACAATAACTGGCCACTCAACCAAGTCGTCTGCCAACAAACCTCGTGGAGGAAATCAAACAAGACTGAGATTGTGCTGCCTCCTCCCATTATCTATCTCCTTCCTGTTCTGAGCATTTTTTCTTATTTTACTTCCAACGTGGACAAAGTAAACATAAGACTTATGTAGGTTAAAAATATTAAGAGATTTTCAGCATATATCATGAAGCAAAGTTGACTTAGACAGGTAGGTGTTCTCCATAGTCTTCTATCTGTGCTGTGGTATGTAGTCTCCATAAGGCACAATAGTCATCTATTGCTGCATAACAAATTACTCAAACATTTACCAGCTTAAAACAATCAGTTTCTTTATTTACATTTTAAGACTCAATGCAAACATTACCTGTCAGACACATTTCCCAGCTTGCTTTTTATGAATTACTACCCTTCCTCTCTGATCTTCTTTTGTACTGATCATATTATTATAACACCGAACCACATTGTTGTGATTTCTAGGGACTCTTTTTCATACATATAACTTCAGTTCCAAAAACTATTCCTTGAACTAGTAGATGTTAAGTAAATGGTTACTGAATGAGCTTAAGTGTAGCTCCTACCTTTGTGTTCTTTCACTCTATTTTTTAGAAAACTTAGGTGTACTGGAAAGTATTCAACCTTGTGGTCTATGAGAAAATACACCCTTCATCATCTCCCCATCTATACGTTTGTGTGTCATTGTAATTAAAGGTAAAAATATAAAGAAACTACTGTTTGTATCAAAGACTGCTTGATTTACCAGCTTACCTGCTTGAGGAAGACTTCTCGACCTCTACTTAATCTGTGAATCCCTGTGCCATCCCTACTTAATTAAACCAATGCTAGCACGTACAGGAAATCATATAGTGTCAAAGTCAACATTGGTTCACTGTTCAACTATTTGACTTAAACTTTATGAAGACAGGGTCTGTGTCTGTCTTATTCACCACTCTATTCCCAACATCAAGCGCTAGTAACTGTTTAGTAAGCATTTGGTGAACAAATTAGTGAAAATCCTTTCTCTGTAACTCATGGCCCATTCTTGTTTTCTGGCTGGTGACCGCTGAACACCCAGAACTTTTGGCCTGATTCATCATTTATAACCTAGACTTTTTGTCTTGGTCCTTGACTCTTCTCTTCCACTGCTTTATCATAGCTTACTTGCTTACTCAGAACTAAGGCACCCCTTTTTCTTATCTTCTTAACTTATATTGGCCAGATGCCCTTGGAGAATACTCTTTTCCCTAGCTGTAACTAGAATATATGTGCTGCTGAAGCAAGCACCCTAGTTGTAACTAGAAACCTCCAGACTACATACTAACTGTGTTTTAAAATATTAGAACTAAAAATTGTTACATTCAGATTTCTAAAAGCAGGCTCCTGAAGAGGGAGGTTTGGGACAGAGACCAGAGTCTACAATTTTGTGAGTCTGTTAGACTGATCAACTTGTAAGTTTCAGCAATTCAGTGCGCATTAATTTTTTTATATCAAGTAGTGAATCAAAGAAGGGGAGGAAATTGAGTCAGTGTGTAAATATGGTTGCCAGGGCAACTTTTCCTGACAGAAGAGAGAACTTCTCAGTAATTTACACAAGCCTGAAGAAGCAATGTAACATGATCTTTCTCTGTTCTTTCTGGTGTGAGAAGATGTAGAAAGCATGGGTACAAACAAATGAGACTGGAGACTTTTCTAGAGACCTGAGGAGTAAGTTAAGGCAATAGAGTTCTCTAGGGCAAATGATGACTGTCCAAAGGTACCCATTCCTTTTAAGGGACCATCTAGAAACACAGAGTATCTATGAATCCATCTCTGAGAAAATATTATTTTATTCGGTAATTATTTATTTAGCACTCTATATGGCCCATTGCTCAACCATTTGAAGATAATGGATTACACCTAGTGGATGTTCCTTAAATTTTTCCCTAAATTACTTTTTTGAATAGAGAATGATATGGGCCTAAATAAATATTTAATACTTTTTTAAAAAAAAAATACAATTTTGTTTCTGTAGGAAAAAACCACAAGCATTTATTGTGCCATACTTCTATACTTTGCTTGTTGCTCCTAAGAAGAGCCATACCCGACAGTGGATGTTCATTCAGCGACAATGTCATCTTTATTGTAGTTATAGTGTCAGCAAAGGACACATCTCTTCAATGCTTAATGTCACAAGAGATCCTCCTTGTTTTAGTTACAACTGAAGGATGGTTAGATTCTTGGCTGTAAAATGTATTTGGATTTAAATACAGAACACTGTCCCATGTCTGAAGTCTACCATTCATGGTCTTCTTTCTTTTTCTTCCCACTTTTTTTTTTTTAAGAAATTTCTTCCCACTTTTGTGTTCAGTTACAAATAAGACTTATGTTTATCTGAAAAGAAGTATAATTTTAAGCCCCTTTATACTTTAATATGCTGGGGTTTTGTTTGGGACAGGTAACTTTCACTGCCCTGCAAGGAAGAGAGAGGAAAAGGTTGGAGCAGGGACATTTGTGCCAGAATGCCTGGGTTCCAGCCTTGCCTCTGCCACCCATTAACTGTAACCTTCATTCCTTTTCACCGGTTACTTTGTGCTCTCATCTTCTTGTGCTCAATGGAGATAATCATAACTCCTACCTCAAATAATTACAGAATTATGTGGGTTAATACCTGTAAGGTATTAGTAAATACCATGAAAATTTTACTTTTTACTCTTTCTTATGACCCCCCCCCAGAAAACAGAGTTGAATCCATCTGAAGGAAGAGAAAGTCAAGACATAAAAGATATAATAACTTCACCATAATTGTTCAGTAAGTCTGGGCTCATTACTCTCATCCTTAGTTTAACACTGAAATTTTCCATTCAACTAAGCAAGAGAGAAAGAAATGAGAATTAAAGTAAGATGGAAGAATTTAGATTTTGGAATATTTTGAAATGAAAGTTATGTCACAAAAGACCCTAAGCCACATGAAAAATGAAAGTGCTTTCTCAAAGGCAAGGTGAATGTGAGAAATATTTGGGAATAATGTAAGACAGGGAATATCATTTTGGGTCAGGCCTGTAGTATATCTGAGCCCAAAATCTTGTCTCTGATCGTGATAGCAGGTGACAGTTGGAGGGCAGTATTGGAGCTGTCAACCATGACAAAATCTTCTAATTACAAAGGTGAACTTACCGATTTCTCACTGACTTTGAGCATCTTCTTGTGTCTTGTGCACCTGAGTATTTAAGCTTTAGTTCTATTTTTTAGCCTTAAAATCTATTCATTTCTTCAATAAGCATTTTTAAAAACTTCCTTATCCCATTCAAGTGGCTGGGGATGTAAAAATGAATAGAATTCAATCTGAGGTATCAAAAGGAAGACAGACATGGAAAATTAATGATGTAATTAATGCCATAATAAGAGCATGGGCAAATGGTTTTGAAAACTTAGAAGGATCACTTAATTCTGCTTAGAAATGTTAGGAAATTTTTCTGGAGAAAATTATATTTGAGATAATGACTGAAAGATAAGGAGGGGCTCCTCAGGCAGGCAGGGAGCAGTGTGTGCACAAGTGGGGCATCGGGGTGTGAGAGAGGACATTCATGGGAAACTTCATCAGCCCAGCTGGCATGGCATGAGCACAAAATGGCATGAGCAGGATGGTCATGGCAACAAGGCATCAAGTCACAGAAGGCTCGTCTTGCCAGGCTAAGAATTTTACACTGTATGGTGGAGGCCGTGGAGTTTGAAGCACTTCAAGGGTAAAGCGATCAGATTTACCTTTTAGGAAGGCAATGTGGAGGATGGTTTGGACAAGAGTAGGACTACAGACAGAGCCATGCAGTTGGAAAGGAACCTCTTAATTTGACTTCTCACCTACTGCCAATATTTTTACCATTGAATATGGCCATTCAACCCTGATTTATGGATGACATACCCAGTACTGGGCTAACTGCTGGAAATATTGAAAGAAACAACACACCATCCATGTCTTGAAGTTGTTGCGGCATTTCAGTTTCCCTATACACGAACTTCCATGAGTTTTCAGCTTTCTCCTTTCCCTCTGCTTCACCTCAGTCCCAGTGCTGGTGTTCAGGGATGTAAAAGTGAGCAGGTTTGTGTTGGCCTTGTCTCTATTCTTTCTGATTATACTGTCCCTGTCATAACTCCTTCCTCCCAGCCATCATTTCTCCAAAGTGCAAAGTTCTAATCTTTTAATAAATTCCTGTACAGAATGAAACTATTGCACCACCTTTTGTAGACTTTTGCTACTTAAATTCTTAATTTTTTCTTCTTGCTTCCACTAAACCTCAAGTACTGTATGTTGATGCTCTTAGCCACACAGCAAACTCTTTGGGCCCTCCTTCCTGTCCTTTGCTAACTTACAAAGTCCTTTCTTAATTCTTCTTTTCCTATTTCTCAAGGATATATGTGCTTCCCAGACTGTCAGACTGAGATATTTTCTTTACTTTTTCTGTGTAGTGCCTTTCCTTCATGATATCACAGCCCTCAAAAGAGTAACTCTCCTATTCCAGAAAGTAAAGAAGTTGAAGATTAGACAATATTTCTACTTACTCAGGGGACTGAATTGTATTGGAGGTACTAGATTTAATACATAATAGTCATGAGTACAATTTATTGAGCACTTATATATGATTATTGTCCAGCTAGGGCATTATATGAGAATTTATTTACTCACAACTCTGTAAGATACATTAGTCATAACTGTCATCATCAAATCTAGTTTCTTGATTCCTATTAGTGGTCTTTAAAAGGTGTTATGATTTGCACCTAGATGTCCCTCCAAAGCCTCATGTGGTCATCGGTGGGGCTTTTTCAGAGGTGGCTGAATCTAGAGTGTGTGATGTTGGGATTAAGGGCGTGCGATTACCAAATCAATCCACTGCTTGGTTTGACATCACCCTAATCCTGGCACCCTGGATAAGATATAAGGGGCAGAAAGAAGTGGATAAGGTCCCTTGCTTGCCGTGCCACCTTCTGCCTGGGTGCCATGCCACCCTGCGTTGGATACAGCAGATTGCGGACTGAAACCTCTGCAGATTGTGAGCTAAATAAACCTTTCTTCCCTTAATTTTGAGTGTCAGGTATTTTGTCTCAGCAATGAAACAAAAGTAACTAAGACAGAAGGTATTTTATTTGAATCATAAGAAGGCCCACTATGTCTCTGAGAATGTTCCCCCTCCCCCAAAGTTTGTGGTGACTGTCTTAG
Source organism: Hystrix cristata (assembly GCA_004026905.1). Lineage (NCBI taxonomy): Eukaryota > Metazoa > Chordata > Mammalia > Rodentia > Hystricidae > Hystrix > Hystrix cristata. Next base: position 33,926 of record PVJO010001707.1, read on the forward strand.
TTTGGTAGATTTGAGTTTGCAAGTTACTATTATAGTGTTAAAATTCATTTTGGATTCTATGCTTATAGTTTGGGGACCCACCTCTGGGTGAATGAATTGTGCCTTGGAATATGGTTGCTGTGAATTAATAGGTCTATTACAGACAGAGTTAAATATTCTTTAAAAACAAATGTTTATGTTGTGATTTCCACACTAAATCAGTCTACCCCAGTAATGAGTTAGTAGACTGAATAATTATCACCCAAAAATATAAAATCTCAATCCCTAGTAACTGTAAATATTACCTTATATGGAAAAAGGGTGTTTCCAAATGTAATTAAGTTAAGGGTCTGGACATGGGGAGACTGTCCTGGATATCTGGGTTGACCAATCACAAATGTCCTTATAAGAGAGAGGCAGAGGGGAACACAGATGAGGGGGAGGCAGTTTAACCATACAGGCAAAGATTGGAGTGATGTAGCTACAAGGAATGCTGGACGCAAAGAAGCTGTAAAAATCAAGAACAAACGGGTTCTTCCCTAGAACCTCTAGATGGAGTGAAGCCCTGGTGACACCTTTGATTTTGGCCCAGCAAAACTAATATTGAATTTCCGTTTTCCAGAATAACTGTGAGAGAATAAATTTCTTTGTTTTACGCCACTAAATTTATAACTATTTGTTATGGCAACAGAGACAGAGAACTAATATAGTGAGGATAGTCACTTGTACTGCTTAGTTTATTTTGAGGGTAAAAATTATGAGATAACAACTAACACAACAAGGATAATAATTTCAGCAAACATGTATGTAGGATTTACCATGTGCCAGACTCTGGTATAAGCATTTGAAGTATATTTAATCATTTAATCTTCATAACAACTATGTGAGGGGAATTTTATTATTATCTTCATTTAGAGATGGAAAGTTTGAAGAATAGAGACGTGAGATAACTTAGCTAGAGTTATGCAACTAGTAAGTAATGAGACCAGAATGTGAACCCAGGCAGTTTGATTTGGGGCTAATTTATATGGAACAAAAAATCAACCTCAACTATTAACCGTGTGTGTGTGTGTGTGTGAGTGTGTGTGTGTGTGTGTGTGTGTGTGATGCTGGGGATGAAGGGGAGACAATTAATGCAGGCTCTTTTATTTAGCATCTTAAATATGTCAGGTATCTCAATCTTCATTAGCAGTCTTATGAATTCAGTGTATCTTAGGTGTTTAATGAAAAGTGAGATCCAAAGGTACTAAGTGACAAGTTCAACTTTTTCTACTTCACTGAGCTATCTTTTACAATGCCGGGCAGCGTTACCCTCAGTAGCACCGTAATTCAGCTATAAATAGACCACAAACACAGTGTTGGGACGTTCATCTTGCATTCATGTATTGTGGGCTACAAAAGGCAGAATTTTAATGGATAATCATAGTTTCTTTCTTTAATTCGAAGCTCATAATTTATGTATAGTAAATCAAAACAATAATAAATCAATAAAGATAGCACATTATCTATATATAGGCCAGTTTAACTGAAAGAGTTATATACCCAACAGTGTACCTACCCTGTCATTTAATTAGGCCTTTTAGTAACCCTGTTTGTAACTCTGTATTTTAAACATGGTTTTCATAAAGAGTCTTCACATTTGACATTCCTATCATACAATCATTTTCCTATAGTTGATTCCTAGCTGTGCCATCCTGCATAATTCTACATCTACTACAGGTTAAGTATTTCTTATCTGAAGTGGGGACCAGAAGTATTCTGGATTTTGGATTTTTTGGATTTAGGAATATTTACATAAAAATAATTATATATCTTGGGCATGGGACCCAACTTTATATATGAAATCTATTTATGTTTTATGTAATACTTTATATACATAGGCTGCAGGTAATATCATACAATATTTTTTCAGTTTCTATTTTGTATTAGTACATGTTTGCAGTACATAATGATTACATTCTTTGTGGGGAGTTGTTATATGTACATAACACATCTTAATTCTTTTTCATCTCCTTCCCTTCCTCCCTCCAACTCTTGGTTCCCTTCCCATTTGCAAAAGATCTCCCTATTTTCTATCTTTTATTTTGCTCTTTATTTATATCTTGGGTTTCTCATATAAGAGAAACCATGCAATATTTAATCTTGTCTGTCTGATTTATTTCATGTAACATTATGGTCTCGGGTGCTTCCATTTTTCTATAAATGACTCAAATTTATTCTCCTATATAGCACAGTAGTACTCCATTGTGCATCAATGCCACATTTTCTTTATCCATTGGTTGATGGACATATAGGCTACTTCCAAGATTTAGCTATTATGAATTGTGCTGCTGTAAACATGGGTACACAGTAATATGATGTCTTTAATTTCTTCAGGAAAATACCTAGAAGAAGAATAGTTGAGTTGAACAGAATTTCTATTTTTAGTTTTTTGAGGAATCTCCATAATAATTTCCATAGTGGTTGTGCTAGTTTACATTTATACCAACAATGCAGAACAGTTCCTTCCCACCTCCCACCCCGAGCCTTGCCAGTGTTTGTTGTTAATTGATTTCTTGATGATGGCCATTCTTTCTGGAGGAAGATGGAATCTCAGTGTATTTTAATTTGCATCTTTCTAAAGGCCAGAGTTGCTAAACATTTTTTCATGTATTTTTGGCCATTTGTACTTCTGAGAAGCACCTATTTGATATTAGTTGCTCATTTTTTGATTGGATCTTTTATTTGGGAGGGGGCTAATTTTTTTAAGTCCTTTTTATAGATATTAGTCCTCTGTTTGAAGAATAGCTGGCAAAAAATTTCCTCCATTCACTCTGTTGGTTGTTTCCTTTGCTGTGCAGAAGCTTAATTTTCTACAGTATTTTAATTATTCTGTGCAAGTTGCTTGGTATGGAATTTTCTGCTGATACATCACGTCAGAGCTCAGAATGTTTCAGATTTTGGAGCATTTTTGATTTTGTATTTTCAGAGGAGTGATGCCCAACCTGTATTTTGTTTATAGTAGCCTTGATTTGGCTTTATGGTGAAGCTACCTCAGGCTCCTGCTGTAGCTTCTCTTGCCATGCAAGTTGGTGTCCAGCGTTGGTGGACTGCTGTATTTCAGGGCTTCAGTATTAATAGACACAATAAATGCTTGTTAATTTAGCAGTGCTAGTTATCCTATTTATTATTAACAGTACAGGCAACCTTAAATATACCTACTTAAAATTCTATATATAAAGTCCCTGGTGATAACCCTGAGTTTCTCCTATAAAGACATAAATGTTGAGAGATTTTACTTTGGTTTGTGGCTAATTGAGCAATACAGCCTTACTTTCAAAGCCTATACTAGTTGTTTTGGGCAGGGGCTGCCAGGGATCGAACTCAGGGCCTTGCACTACTAGGCATGCACTCTACCACTGAGCTAAATCCCCAACCCCTGCCTGCACTAGTTTTTAATTCTGTTTCTGAATTTATCAGTTAGCATCCTATATCCTTCATATATAACATTAATGCTCCTGATGCATCATCAATACTCTTTCAAATTTTGTTTTCTAGAATTAAAGGTAATTATACCAAACATAAATATTTGCCATTTATTGGTGATGTGGCTGAGTAGGGTACATATATCCAGCACGTAGTTATCAGTGTGAAATGTGCTGGCCTGTATAAGAATTACATCTATAGCTTTGATTTTTCAGTATTAGACAGTGGTCTTCCTTTTTCTGTGCAGAATGAGGATTCTGGACTCACACCTTTTTTTTTTTTTTAATTTCTCTTCACCAAAATTTAGGGCAAAGCTAATGGTAATTGAAAAGAGGAGGAAAAATGTTGTTTGGTGTTAGCATATGTGATAGTCACTTTCCCATGGTGGGGACAAAATGCCTAACACCTGCAACACTAAGGGAGGAGAGGTGGATTCTGTCCAAGGTCACCTGGCTCCAAAGTAAGAACAGCATGCAGAATAGCATGGCAGAGGAAAGCTGTTCACTCCATGGTATATGTGTATCTTGATTTTTTTCAGTTTAGATTTTATTTTTTCTTTTTAATTGGCACATAATTATACATATTTATGGGGTACAGTGTGATAATTCAATACATGTATATTATGTGTAAGGATCAAATCAAGTAATTAGCATTTTTATTCTTCATATATTTATCATTTCTTTGTGTTTGGAGCCTTCAAAGGGAAGAGAAGCTTTCTCATCTAGTTCTAAATAACATATGTAATGGTTTGTTCCAAATGATTGTTACCTAACTATGCTGTAGAACATGAACTTACTCCTTCTGATTGTATTTTACAATCCTTCCCACCTCATCCTTCCTAGCATCTAATAATCACTATTCTACTCTCTTATTTGAGATCAAATGTTTTAGTTTCTACATGTGAGTGAGAACATGTGGTATTTGTCTTTCTCTGCCTGGCTTATTTCACTTAACATGATGACTGCCAGTTCCATCAATTTTGTCATGAATGACAGAATAGCATTCTTTTTTAGGCTGAATAATACTTATTGGATATAGGTACCACATTTTCTGTATCCATTCATCTTCCAGTGGACACCTTGGTTGATGCCATATCTTGGCTATTGTGCATATCAGTACTGGGGGGGAAACCAATTTGATTTTTAAGTTACCATTGTAAGTATTATGTTGTAAGAGGAAGTCTCTAGGAGCAGATTGCCTGGACTTGAATCCTGGTTCTTCCAGGTACTAACTATAATTGTAACTGTGGTCAAGTTTCTTAATCTCTCTTATGTTTTTGTATCCTGTGACCTTGATCATTTTAGTTCTGAGAGGTTTTGGTTAGGATTTTCTGCAAATACAATCACATTGTCTGCAAATGAAGACAGTTTTACTTCTGTCTTTCTGATATTTTTCCCGTTTTACCTGCCTTATTGCACTAGCCCGCACCTCCAATATAATATCGAGTTGTCATTCCAAATCTTAAAGAGAAAGCATTCAGTCTTTCAAAAATAAACATGATGTTTGCTATAGGTTTTTGTTACATGGCTTTTAGGAAATCGAGGAAGCTTTCTCCTATTTCTAATCTGCTTGGAGTTGATATGATGATTGGGTATTTAATTTTGTCACGTGATTTTCCTCCATTTCTAGGGATAATCATAAGATCACCTTCTTTATTAATACGATAATTTATATAGATTTTTTTCAAGTGTTAAACTGTTTCCTTAATATAACAGAAAGAAAATAGAGATAGTCTAGCATTTGTTGGGAACGGGCAGTAGTTCAGAATCTCTAGACTTATTCTCTAGTTGTCTCTCAATTTAGAAAGCAATATGTTAAAGGCATAGTAATCAACAATAATATAATGTTTTGGGAAGAAACCAATGGTTATATTGAGACTTCCTACTTAGTGACTTAGATATATTTTAGTAAAATATTAACCAGTACAAGGAGAACATAGTACTTATACTAACTTCCAGATCATTTACTCTTCCTATAATTCATAGAAAAAATAACCTTAATTCTTTTGAGATCTTCCTTTTTGGAGAAATGAATATACTGAGTAATGAACCCAGCTAGGTAAAACATACTTGCTGGTATATACTTTACTCCATACTTAGAAATATTTTGGAGTAATAATCATAGTAAGCAGAAGTGTTCAGGTGAAGAAAGGCTTGGTTCTTCATTGGGTGATAAACAAAATGAGCACCACCATCAATGGTGCCTTGATTTATTATACTTGCTCCTCAACTGTGACCATAATATGATGTTTGTTCTCTTTATAGAAAGGTATTTTTGGTTTTTGTCACTAAGTATTAGCAGGCCTGCTTTTGTATAGTGACTGTTAGTTTTGTAAAGAAGGCATTTAAAATCAGTGCTTAAATATAGTGAGAATGAGATTCATGCCTCCTATTGGCAGGTCTAGTCCTGCGAATGGAAATGATACTGGCAGAACATCTGCTAATTTAGTCTCCATTAGGTTTTATTTGCATAGCCCTGAATCCCTAAAGATATAGTCTGCCTATTGCCTCAATGAACCCTTTGTACAAATAGAATTGAATAAAGCAGATGAGTGTGTATGTATGGATGGAGAGTGGCCCTGGAGTCTTGTTCTTCTCTCCAGTGTGAAGCTGCACTGCCCATGCTTCTCTGTACAGACAACCTGCAGGGACAACTCTAAGAAGGTGCTCTCATCAACTCATTTACAGGGTTAACCTTGTCAGCTTCCAGAAGCAGCATGACCTTCTCCATTCAGCTGCTGATGTTAGTCCATTCTTTAGCTCTGTCTCTTCTGTTCCCATGGAGTGAGCCTCGGGGCTTCTCCTGCATATGCTCCCTGAGAGAGTCATTCACAAAGGCGATCTGCTGTATGGAGAGGCCACAAGGCCAGCTGGGGAAGGAGATGAGGCATCATGCCAATCGGAGGAAGAGTGAGACATATTTAAAATGGCATCAGTGCAGTAATCCCACAGGGATGAATACAAATTGAGCTGGTATGTTTTTCCTGGAAATTCCAGCTCATTCAGACATTTTTTTTTTTCCCTCCGTAAAGGAGTGGGGGCAGGTTTGATTTTCTGTGACAGGCCATTCAGCCACAAAGGCAGTTAATACTTGTGAACTGTGCAACACAAAACTATGAAATATACACCAGATCTTGCATTATATACTTCATGTATAATGACATGAAATCATTATAGTAATAGTTTTCTCTTTGGTCATTCTTTCAAAATATTTTTATTTAGTTTGAGTGTGCAAGATAATATAAAGCCAGAAGAACCATTTAAAATGGAGATTATTTGGTAGAAAACAATCATATTTTAAATATTTGCCATTCTGCCACCATTCGGTGGGCAAATTTCTGGTTCTCGGCAGTCAGTTCAATTCAATAAGTATATATTATGAGCCACCCACCTACTCAGGAGTGTATGCTACTCTTTATTCTCGGTGACCAAAAAGCTGTGTATGGTTCAAGTGGAACAGAGGATGGAATTAGGAGAATATAAATTTCTCTGCTGATCACATAGATTGAAGAGCTGACCTGAGGTAGCAGATCATATGTATCAGATGTAAAGGGACTCTGGTTTATTTTTAAATAATTAATGTATTTTCTTATACAAGTAACATATTTTTGTTATAGAAAATTCAGTTCAGAAAAAATGAGCAAAACCAAGAGGAAAAAACCTGTTAATGAAGCACTCCAAGTTAATGCTGTTAAAATGTTGTTTTAGATCTTTCTAGCTTTTTAAGTTTATGGTTGCATACATAGGTCAAAAAATCTTGCCTTATGCTCTTTCAGAAGCTGCTTTTGTCACCTTATTGTGAATATTTTATGTCACTAAATATCATAATATTCTATTACATGAAGGCACAACTCCCTAATCCCCTACGTATGGGATTTAAAATATTTCATTTCTCCTCATGTAATAGCAATCCATATAGTTAAATCTTTGTGAATACCCATGATTGGTTATGTTTGTTTGTTTGTTTGTTTGTTTTTGAGGAAGAGTCTCACCATGTTGCCCAGGATGTTCTCAAACTTTTGGGTTCAGTGATCCTCCCTCAGCCTCCCAAGTAGCCAAGAGTACAGTTGTCCATTACCACATTTCACGATTATTTTTAAGACAAGATCACAAACATAGAATTACTGTGTCAAAAGTTGTATAAAATACAAAGGCTTCTGATGTATTTGTTTAAAATTTCTCCCAACTTATATCAGTAGTAAGTTTATGAGAAAGTCTGGCTTCTAAGTAAACATAATTGAATAGTATCATACTCTATATTTGTATTGATCTATTTATGTATCCTTGCATTCTGATTAAATGTCTAAATTTGATGTAGTTTTTGTTCCTCTTAGTAATCAGCTAATGCTCTACTACAACTAGGTGGGGAGACAGGGGAAGAGTTGACTTCCTGAGAATCTAGTTCTCTCCCAGGACCCTGAAGCCCTAGTATGAAGACAAAACCCTACATAGCTTCTGTAATTCACAGCTGTGGGCTCCTCTTGGGGGCCATGCTGCTGGCCCAGTCCACTGCCATTTTTCCCTGAATCTCCCAGCCCTGAGCACTTGCCTTGCTTCTGTGGGCCAGGTTTCCCGCCCTGCAATGGGCAAGCTGTAAGCCAGAGAGAGAGTCCAGATGGTTTCATTCTTTTCTCTATATTACAGTCCATCTCTCCAGCTTCTCTGTGTCTTTTACCCTGTTTCTCCCAAAATAAGACCTAGCCAGAAAACAATTAACCTTGATACCTGCCTTACAGAGTAACCCCTGAGCAAGAGGATGGGCTCTGTAATGGCAGGATAGGCTGATTGGGGCTGGCATTTTTGATCTCTAGTTTTCAAGGCTGATTATTTCCCAGCTAGGTCTTATTTTCAGTGAAGCATGGTAATTTTCCTGTTAGTTCCTTCCCAATTCTGGGCAATCTACTTCTCTTTTTTTCTTCACCAAGTTGTTATCTTCCAGCATCTGGATTCCACATCTCATAGAGGCTGAATTTGGCTGCTGATTGCCACTTTGCCATTTTTTCTTCCCTCTAATGTGGTCAAATTTATCAATATTTTCTAGTTTAAAATATTCTTTTTTTATGGAGTCATTATGAGTTTATCCTACATTTTCTTCTAAAAATTAATATTTTGTCTTTTTACTTAAATATTTAATATACTTAAATTTGGAGTTCATTCTGAGATGGGATATCAATTTCATTTATCCACATAGACCCTTGGTTTTCACATACCGTTTAATGAAATATGATTGCTTTTTCACTACTGATATGATAAACCTATCTGTTATATAACTAGTGTTCATATATATGTGGGTGTATTTTGAGATTCTCTATTTGACTCCATTAAGTGGTGTGCTGGTAAATATTTAGTAGTCAACTCCTCCCGCTCCTGTCCCATACACCAAAAACACTGGTCTGTAGTATTTTCTGATCTCTGTAGTATAAATACTGCCACCATGATCAGTTTAAAGCTACCATTACATTGTGAAATGAAGAAGGGATGTTCACTATTGCAAGTCAAGAACATGTCTGTCCCAGATAGTGCTAATAACAAACTTGCTTAATTATCAGAGCTTAACATGATAGAGCAGTTCTTCTCTTTGCTCTTAAGAGTGATTTGTCTATTATTGGTCTTTTGTATTTCCATATAAATTTTATAATCAGTTTGTCAAGTTTCTTTTTTAAAACTTTGGAAATTTATGTTGGAATTTCACATAATCTGTAGATTGATTTAGGAAGAAATAATGTCTTTATAATATGAAGTTTTCCAAACCATGAGCGTAGTATATCTCTCTGTTTATTTTAATTTTTTTCAACTTTTGTTTTATATTAGTACTTGTTTGCAGTACATAATAATTACATTCCTTGTGGAGAGCTCATACATGTACATAATACATCTTAATTTTCAATTCCCTTCTCCTCCTCTCCCTCTACCCTCCCTAAATGTTTTTCACTAAATTTCTATAATTCATCCCTCCAGTGTCTTATGTATCTTTTCTTAGCTCTATTCCTAGGTACTTTATCCTTGTTGTTGCTAAACAGTATACTTTATAAGATTTCATTTTAATTCTTTATTGCTAGTAGATAAAAATACATATGATTTCTACAAGTTGATTTCGTAACCAAACAAAATTAATGTCATTTTTATGCTATAAAATACTTTATATTTGGACTGGAGTCTTTTAATCTTCAGACAGCATCTCTGAGGCTTTGATTTGTTTACTGTTTTTTAAGTATGGAAAAAAATGACACCATGACCCATTGACATATCTCCTCTTTTCTGAAGACCAAGCACAGACATCTGAAGCACATTATTGCAATCTTGATCTTTTCAGCTAATAATGTGTCTTAGAGGTCTTTCCATATCAGCACATGCAATTCTAGCTAATTCTTTTTAAGTGATGTAGAATATTTCATATGTGTTATGTGTATGTGTGTGTCTGTGTATGTGGCTGTATGCATATGACATAATGGAGCATGACCTCTGGAACAAGACTATTTCAAAATCCTGCTCTACCACCTGCTTAGTGACTTTAGATAAATTTCTTCATTGCTATGTTTCTCATTTTCCTCATTTATAAAATGGGCAAAATAACAATGCTTGCATCATGGAACTGGTGAAGATTAAATGAGATAATCCATGTAAAGCCTTGGAGCCTGGCAGCCACATAGTAAGTGCTCAATAAATGTTAACCACTATTAATTTTGCTCTTTCATTGCTGGTTTTCTTACTGTTACTCCTGCACTGCTGGTGAATACTTGGTTTGTTTCCAGATTTTTCCTATGACAAGCAATACTGTGATGAACATCCTTATACATATGTCTGAAATTTTGAGGGCTGTATATTCCTGAACCTGAATTCCTATAAACAGAGTTCGAAAAGAATATGTCTAAAATACTATCTATTCCTAATTTCCCATGAAAAAGGATATTCCAAATTACACTCCTACCAGCAGGTTCAGAAGTGCATTACACGTCTTACATCAGCCTTGTTTATTATCAAATTTCTAAATGTTTGCCAATCCTAGAGTTACTATTTTGATTTACATTTCTTTAACTATAAGGTATATTAAACATCTTTTATACGTTTATTGTTTATGATTTTTTTTACAAATAATGACGAATTGCTTGTTTATATGTCTTGCTTATTTTCCCACTCTTTCTCTTGCTGATTTCTGAGTTTGTCGTACCTATTGATAAAGCAGTCTTCAGAAACATAGTTACTGTGAATGTTAGACACAACTGCAGATTAGTTATGTTCACTTGATATTATTTTATAAATATCTTAAAGCTTCTTTCCTCCTCTTCCCCCTCAGTATATCCTGAGCATTCCCACCTAAAATATATTGGAGTCAAAGTCTTTGACTTCTGTTCCTTTATTCTCTTCTGTTCCCTGTTACTTCAGTAGTACCAGCTTCTTTGCAAAATTCTGTGGTGCAGGGCCCTTGTTCTAGACATTTCAAAGAGTAGACTTAGTCACAGTCCTAAGATATAAACTAACCACTGGGTCATGTGAAGCCTAAAAAATGAAAAGTTGACCCGAAGCTATATAGGCTGTTTATTAATCTCCAGAGGCAGGTATGCTTAGGTCAAATACAGCAAATAAAAACACTGGCCTGTTTCTGTGGCACCTGTGGGGAAAGCTTGGAGCCAATAACTGAAATTTTTGGTATCCACTCACCTTTAATTGTATGGCTCCTTGGAAATGGGGACAGCAGTGATAACTATGGGACTATAACATGGCCCTCATGGCCTTAATGAACTCTGTGCCCAAAATAATAATTACAGCTTCTTCTGTGGTCTGCTGTGTCTGAGTACTTTTCCAGAGGGTTTACATGTATCTGCTTCATTCCTCAGAGTGTCTCTTCAAGGGATATGATTTCCACTGTAGATGAGGAAATAGCAATTCGGTGAGGCGCAGCACCTCATCCTAGATCGTACTGGTAGTGAAAGACAGAGGCCTGAACACCCCAACATTGTCACACAGCTGCTGCACCATTCACTTTGTATCTCTGCAGTAGAATTGTTTCAATTTTGTCTTACATACATTTCCATCCGCCTTACCATAATGTAGAAGTCCATGAAAGCAAAAACTGTGTGTCCTTCCCCTAACTTTCAAGAAGCAATAACTGAAGCTTAAAAGGTCAACTGGGCTTACCCAAGAACACTTCATGCTAATATCTGGATCGGGAGCTGTCTTTAGTTACCTATAGTCTCTGCTAAGAGACAGTCCTTAGGAATCTGGTGCCTCCCAACTGTATGTGCCTTCTAGCTCTGAAAAATACCAAATAGTTCCGGAGGCCACTGGAATAGGAGACCAATAGTGCCTCCAGCCCCTGGTGTGGCAGGTGTCTGAACTCTGTGGCCCATGCAAGCAGATCTATGCCCCCAGCTCATGAGTGACCCATTGTTTAGAGAAGATCCTTTACCTGGGATTTTATCTTTCACTTATATTTTGTGCTAAGGATTCTGTGATGTCGAAGCCCAGATTCTTTTTAAAAATATGGACAATCTAGAAAATAAAGAAAAGCACAAATGAGAAAATAAAAATCTTTAGTAACCTCATCATTCAAAGCAGCCATTCTTAGCATTTTGGAATATATTCTCTCAGCTAAGCTTTGTGTCAAGTAACATGTAATCAATAAAAGTGACATTATATTACACAGCTTCTGTTTGTAACAAGCTAAGTGGCCTTTCATTTTTACTGGTTATTCCACATTAGAGCCAAGTCCAACCCTTCCTCTCGCTGTGATGTCATGGGGCAGAGGTGGGATTTAAATCATACTTACACCCGCTTAATGTCATTTAAACTTGCAAAGCACTCCACTTTCTAATGAGGAAACAACTTAGTCATGCTCAGTGTGCTGAGGCAGACCAGAGTGTCTTCGTTTGTATTCCAGCCTCTGAATCTTTCCGCGGTGCTTTAAGTTCCAGGTTTCAGGGTGGTGGGTGGAGCAGACAGCCATGAGGAGAACGGATGATCTAATGGCAGGGCCAGATGGGATACTGTTTATAATTGCACCTATCTGAGGCACTCTTATTAAAATTATTATTTACTAAGTCATGTTTGGGTGCATTTTACATGCACAGAGAACAAAATTTAAAAGATACAAAAGGGCATACAGTGAAAAACCCACCTGCCTCCCCGCCACTAAGTCCCTCTGCCACCCGCTTGCCCTCGCTATGGGCATCATTGTCCAGTTTCTTTGCATCCTTGTGGGAAGCATTCAGAGTTCAAAGGGCAGAGGGTCACAGAGGTCATCAAGGGTGCCCTCCTCCGTTGCCTCAGTGTCATCTGTGAGGTCATCACAGTATCCAGACCTCCCAACAGCATCCAAAAGGGAACTGAGTCTCCTTGCAGAGCCCATGCTGGGCTGTGTCTCCAGGCTGGGTCAAAACCAAAAACCACTGCCACTGAGACCACCCCAAAGAAAGGGAGCAGAGCTCCGTGCCACTGGAGAAACACCTCAGCAGGGCTGCCACTGAAACCAGACTACTCTCAGGTCAGGAGACCAAAAGCCATCGCCTCCCCGTAGGCGAGCTGCCTGGTCTTTCTGAGCCTAGGCTTTTGACTAAGTGATTGCCCAGGTCCCTTCTTTTTCTAATAGTAAGACTAGGAAGAGGGTCACTTAAAGTAGTGCTCAAGCTCTCATATGCATTGCAGCTCCTGGTGCCATGGGTCTGCATTTTCAGCATGTTCCCAGTGATGTGATCCTGCTGCTCCAGTGACTGTGACCTGTCTTGGGGCCTAGGGACCTTGGCGTCTAGAGGAATGTCTACTTCAGAGCTGAGCAGCTGCCTCTGGAGAACCCTGGCGTTAGGTGTCCTCAAGTACCTGGGTGGGCTCTGGTCCTGGCGGTGCTGCTGGAAGAGAAGATGCCATGAGCTCTACTGTATGCCAGACCCCATATGAAATGCTCCATGTACGTTCCCTTTACCTCAATCCTTACAGCTACCCAATGGGTTAGGTGCTGTGATTATCCCATCCTGCAAAAGAGGAAGCTAAGGCTTAGAGAGGATAACATACTCAAGACTACTCAGCTGGTAAAAGGCAGACAGGCATTCCAAAACAGATCTTTTTCCTCAGTTTTTATTTCTTCTTAGTACATGGGGGAAGTTGGTACATGTACATAACATATCTCAATTCTTTTTTTATCCCCTTTCCCTCCTCTCTCTCCCCACTCCCTCCATCTCTTGACCTCCTTCCCATTTGAAAAAGATCTCCCTACTTCCTATTATCTATCTTCTGTTTTGCTCTTTATTTACATTTTGGGTTTCTCATGTGAGAGACACTGTGCAATATTTAAGCTTGTGTGTCTGATTAATTTCACTTGGTATTATGGTCCCAAGGTGCATCCACTTACCTATGAATGACTCGAGTTTATCCTTTTTTATGTCAGAGTAGTGATCCACTGTGTATAAATACCACATTTTCTTAATCCATTCATCTGTTTATGACATATAGGCTGCTTCCAAGATTTAAGTGTTATAAATTGGGCTGTTTTAAACATGGATGAGCATGTGTCACTGTAATATGATGTGTTTAGCTCTTCTGGGGAGGATACTTAGAAGGTAAATAGTTGGGTCAAATGGAATTTCTAGTTTTAATTTTTCAAGAACTCTCCATACTGATTTCCATAATATCCAACGCAGACCTTCTGATTCCAAACTCCTAGTCATGACACTAAACCAAAGAAGAGAATAGCATTCTCCATTCCAGCCTTGGAAACAAACACCACAGGGATTGCTATATCCCGGGTCCTCCTCTTGTGTCTCTGTGGGAGGGGCTCTGCCATCTGTCAGCTCAGTTGTGTCCTCCAAGAAAATAGATCTCAGTTTGCAAGTCTATCCTCTGCCTCAAATTTGCTAGATAACTCTTAATGGGTTCTGCTGGAAAGTGCATCAGTTAGGAGTAGGGAGGTTCTTTCACGAGCCTTCCTTCTATCTCCCTCCACAGGAGAATTCCTAAGTGCTGTCTGAACAGCACTTAGTTTGTGTCAAAGGAAGGCCATGGGCCTTAACAGGCCACATCTATTTTCATTTACCTTCTAAAAGAAGATTAAGGGGAAAATTCAATTTTGCCTAATGCCTCCTCCCAAATGGCTAATTTATATGCTAATTAGCAAGATAGGGATCGATGAAACTGGTAATCAATATGATATCCAAGGCACCAGTAATGAAATTCATTTGGAGATGCACTGCCAGTGGAAATGAAGCAATTATGCAGAATAAATGGGGCAGCTCAGGGAATAGAGGCTCCATATTGCACTTGACTGCATTATTTCCCTCTTTACTCCTCCCCTCACTCTTTCCCCACCCCATTAAAATCAACTATCTATTGAGATCCTTGGAGGCGCCACACAGCAGCTTCTTCCTGTCCAAATGCCTGATCCAGTACTGTCCCTGTGGACTTCTGGAAAAACAGAACTAGAGAAAATGACAGAATCTGAGAAGACCAAAAGTATAAGCCCTGGAGGAGAATGGGGGGTTAAATAGGAGGTCTTTATGCCATATACTGAGTAGCGAATAAGTACTTTACTTTCACACCTCCTGAGGTTGGCTGAAGATTTTTTTTTTTAATTTAGAGAATAGTATAGTTCCTTTATTGTCTAGATTTTTTATAACTGTCCTGATTTCAATTATTCGATTCCATGAGACCACATATCAAATGATATGTCCTATTTAACTCCAGTGTGAAGTAGGCCATAGCATCTCCCAAAGATTGAGCCTATTCTAGGAAGTCTTGTTTTAACCTGGATATTTATTTATTCCAGGGTTTCAGATACTTGGGGGTGAGGATGGGGTGACTAGCATCATCTCTGCAGCTTTAGGAGCAAAATGTTATTCATTTCACATTTTTCAACTAAGAAAATTGAAAGTAGTCTTTTATTCCAATACCTGCTCATTGGATTTACCTGGGAAGATGTGTGTGTGTGTGTGTGTGTGTGTGTGTGTGTGTGTATCTGTGTGTGTATGTGTGTGTGTGTGTGTGTGTATATATATACATATATACTGTACTGATTTTACAACTAACATTTTTGTCAAACTTAGCTTATCACGTATCTACTCATCCATCTTTCTATCTATTCAGCAGTTTATCTTTTTCTAAAATGTATTTCACAGTCACAGTAAGTTGCCATCATCAGTGTACTTCACCCCTAAACACTTCAACATTTATATTATTAGAGTTCAATATTTATTTATTTTTTAGGTAAAATTTATATGAAATACACAAATCTGAAGAACACCATCCTATAAGTTTGATAGATGTATATACACTGCTGGAATATAAATCCCTATCACTGGTCACCCTTGAAGTTCTTTCATGCCCCTTCCTAGCCACTCCCTACCCTCACCCTGCCCACTGTTTCTGGAGTCAAGCACTGCTCTGGTTTTTTTTCCACCATAGATCAACTTTCCCTATTCTTAAAAATTCTTATAAATGGAATATACAGTTTCATTTAATGTACCCTTCACCTTGTATATTATTTCTTTGTGTTGGAATATTCAAAGTCCTCTCTCTAGCTATTTTGAAATATACAATAAACAATTATTAATTATAGTCATTGTTCTGTTTTATAATACTAGAAGTTAATCTTCCTATTTAACTGCATTTTGTACCTATTAAATAACTTTTATAAAATCCTTAACATATGTAAGTCTTCTTTCATTCAGCATAGTATTTTTGAGATTCATCTATGTTATCAACAAACTATGTAGCAATAGTTTGTTCCTTTTATTGAAGAATAGTATTCCCTTGTATGAGTATATGACAGGTTTGGGGCTATCAAGAATAAAACTGCTGTGAACATATTTGTACATATTTGTACAAGGGAATAAGACTTTTATGAAAATGTTCTCATCTTGCTTAAATAAATTCCTGGGGATGAAATTTCTGGGTTATAGAGTAGGTAAATGTTTCATTTTTATAAGAATCTGAGTGTTTTTTATAGAAGTAGAGAGTCAAGTAATGATTACCAGAGGCTGGTAAGGATAAGAGGAGAGGGGTGGTTTAGTGAGTATAGTTAGCTATGATGATTAAGTTCTAGTATTCTATACCACAGTAGGGTGACTATAGTTAATAAAAACTTATTGTGTATTTCATAACAACTATAAAAGAAAATGTTGAATAATCCAGCAAAAGAAACAACAAAAATGTTTGAGGTGATGGATATGCTGATTACCCTGATTTGATCATTACACATGGTTTACATGTATCAAAAATCACACTGTACCACATAAGTGAATATAAATATTATTTATCAATTAAAATAAAAAATTAAAGGAAATTGCCAAATCATTTTCTTTGTGGGGGTGTTGCTGAGGATCCAACTCAGGGCCTTGTACTTGCTAGGCAAGCGCTGTGCCACTGAGCTAAATCCCCAACCCCTGCCAAATCATTTTTTAAAGTAGCTGTGCTATTCCTGGGAAGCTTTTAAAAAGGACTGCCCCTCCCTCAGAAGATTCTTAATTAATAAATTGATCAGGAGTGGGACCCAGGCACAGGTATTTCTGACATGTTCAGCCAGTAGTTATAATATGCAGCTGAAGGTAACTGAAGATTTAACATTCTGTCCAGATGAAAGACCTTCAGGGTACCTATAATAAATGTGAAAAGTTGATTTTTTTTTTCTTACTTGGAAAAGTAGCTTTTTATTGCCATCCCCGTTCTCCTTTATTTTTATTGTTATAAAGTCTTGGTGCGGGGAGGGGTCTTCTCTGGCCACCATAGTGTAGGCTTTAGAGTCAAAAGACCAGTTTTTTATGGGCCAGTTTGCCACTTTGTAACTATATAACATTGACCAAGTTGTTCATCAGGTCCCCCTCTGTAAAATGGGATTCCTACCATGTATTGCAAGATTATAAGGACTAAAGTGCATTAACTGAGAAGATTTTCTAAAATTTACTGAAGGACTGGGTGGGAACAAAGTTGTATAATAACACCACCACCACCACCACCACCAGTCGGATTCTATAACTGCCTTTCTGAATAAAAAGGCAGATTGACAGTTCTTTTCTTGGCTCCTCTAATGTGGCTCTAGACTGGAGGCTGTGAATGTCAGAGGTTGGAGAGCTGTCACTACTGTCTTACAGTGATTGGAGTATAATTCTCTTTTGGCTTACAAATTTGTAAGTGCTACAAATCAACAGGATAGAGATTATCCATTGGTTTTCCATTCCTGATGGTGACTTGGGCTGATCTAACTACAGTATTCATTACCCCAGTGCCGCCAACAAGGCGCTTTTACCAGACTGCTGGTTAGAGTTGGTTAATTAAGAGCTATCCAGCACCTGAGGTCCCAGTGTATCCCTTCACTGACTCTGGAGTACTGAGCATTGGGTCAACAACAAACAACCTACTGAAATCTGATCCCTACTCTGTGAAGCCAGGCCACCACCCCTGAGGAGACAGACTTGGAGACTGTCTTCTGAGTCCACTTTATATGGCACCACCCAGCTCTGATTGAACTGCTCCCTGAGCCATACACAGTTGGTGTGTGTGGCTCCTGATGGTTTTATATTAAATGCTCAATACTTGGTCAAAGAAAAACAAATCTCTTTAAGAGATCTTATAAGTAGTATGGCCTGTCTCGTTAAGCCATTTAAATGAGGATTTTCCTGTTAGCGCTAAGAAGAGTGCAGTTGCAAATAATGGGTTTTCCATGTGAGACAGGCCAGCATGAGGCTCTTGAGTCAGAGAAGTGCCAGGTTATAGCTATTTTCTGAATAGAAGAATTGAGGAGGATTTGCTTTCTTGCCCTCTACAGACTGCTATAGAGCAGCTAACATTCTCTGGGAAGGAAGTAGGCTTTTCAGATTATCAGAGGTTTCTCTGGCTTAGGTTTTCAGCACAGAGACCCGAGGTAAGCATGGCTGCTGATGAGCTTCTCTTCAAGTTTTGGTCTCCCTGATTGTCTCCATGGAACCTGCATGCATTGTAAGAAGGTACCGGGCAGGGAGGTAAGGGAATAAGATCAGATGGCCTGCTCTCTGAAGCATGTGCCTGGCTTCAGTAGTCCCCTTTTGGGTTGGTTGTATTCTGTAATGTGTCCCCTGAGAAGACAGACTAAGCAGCCTGTGTTACCCTGCAATTTCTCCAAACTATTTGCATGAAATACTGCAGACAAAAAGCCCAGCCCCTGATTGGCTGTTGCTAGGTAACAACATAATCATCAGGAAATTAGGCTGTCCTCTTTTTTTCCAACCCAGAGTATGTGTGTGATTGCAGTGTTGTGCAGGAAGAGAGAGGGAGTGGAACAAAGAGAGATAAATGGGATGGTCTTGAAAGCGGGGACACCACAGCCACAAACCTGCATCCCACGGTAGGACAATCTGCTTTATGTTGAGCTCTTTACTCAGTCAAGCCAATATTGGTACATATTTCTTTTTCTTTTTTCTTTTTTCTTTTTTTTCCTGTAAGAATGACAAAGCTGGCAGGGCCCTGCAGACAGCAGGAACAGAAGCTATGGAAGCAACTTTGACTTTTGAAGTGATTTTTTTGAAGCAGAAGGTAGTATTTAATAGACCTGAGTGAGGGTGAATAAGTGAATGTGCCTGGAGAATGTGTATAGGCAGGTAAGAATTCAGTAGCATGACTGCAGAGTGCCTGCAAGGAACAGAACACTAGAAAGTATGTGTGAATGAGGCATGTGGCAGAAAAACCAAGCATGCTGTAAAATGTGGAAGGAAGCTCCAGAAACTGAAGTTTAGAACTGTCTGTTATAACTCCACCAGTGTTCTGGCATGTGGTCCTTAAATTATTCAGCCCAGCAATCCTCAGCTTGCCCTTGTGCCTGGCTAGACTTGGCAGGTAGATGTAAAAACATTTGTGCATGTATGTATGCATGTGTGTGTGCAAGTGCATGTGCACATACAACCAAAGCACCTAGTTCATTTTCAAGATTGTGTCCAAGGATGACAGCATGTAGAGCCCAGGCAAGGTTATAGCCACACCTGGACCGTTCAGTGGGGTAATGAATATCCATAAAGACCCTGAGCACTTTCCCTTCATGCTAGCCCCAGGTGGCTTCCCACCTCCAGCCTCCCTTGTCTTGTACTCCCTTTCATTTCCCTTGCAGTGACCCTGCCCTTACACTAGACCCGCCATTGCCATGCTACATACTTCACTAGCTCGCTACAACCCCAGGCAAGCTAATTGCCTTTTGCCATTCATTGTCTGCCAGATTAATGACTCCTCCTGCGTATGGTTACCCATAGCCTCCTCTGAGATTCCTCTGTGTACTCTCCCTGGCGTGCCTTTCCCTTTTCCCCCCCTCCTCAGATCAGTCTCTCTGAGCTCCACATCTGAGTTTTTAGAATCCATTCAATTTAAATGCTAAGATAGAAGCACTCCCATTTTTTTTCCTGATCAAAGGAGATAGTCCAAAGCATGATACAGAGGGGACTATTTTTGTAGAAGTGGTAAAAATATGCAGAGGTATCAGAAGAAGACAGAACGAGTGCCAGTAGCCCAGGCTCAGACGATCCTCCCACCCCACCCCCACCCCCAAAGACTTGCTGTCTCCAGTGGGTGATCTCACAAGACTCAGAGCTCCTGCCCTGAAGGAAAAAAGTCATCACTAACTTACAAGGGCTCCAAGCCCTTTCTGAATGCAGGTATAAATATAATGAACCTGGGGATCTGCGAAGCCTCTCCTGTCTCTAACAGTGACTTTCATTAACTCTTGGTTCTCAATTTTTCCTCCTTGCTTTCTCATGTATTAAAATAGAGAACACTCTCTGTCCACCTCTGCTTCCCCAGCATCCTCCTGAGACCATATGCTCAGAGTGTGGTCCCTGGACCAGCAGCATGAGAAAGTGGGGTGGGATTCAGCAATCTTTTAACAAATCCTCCAGGTGCTTCTGATGTATGCTAAAGTTTGAGGACTGCTGTAGGCCTGAAAACTTTTCATTTTTAATAAATTCCCAGATGATATTGATCACTCTAAAACTCTGTCCTTAGAAAACAGAGGCAATGTATAGTGGGAATGATCTTCTTCCCCTTTGAATTCCCCTTTCATATTTCCAAAGTCCCAATCAAACTCATCTTTAAAGACCCACCTCAAATGCAACTTTAATTGATTCCAGTGAAAGTTATTACCTCATTATGTTTCAGGGCTGTGCAAACTGGGGTCCAGGCTCCACACACAGCCCACAACCTGTTTATGCAAAGTTCTCAGGCTAAGAACGGTATTTACATTTCAAAAGGCATGTGGTGGTGGAAATGAAAGATGACTATGCAATAGAGGCCGTATGTGGTCTGCAAAACCTAAATTATGTACTATCTGGCCCTTTACAGAAAAAAGCTTTCTAACTACTATTACAGATTTTTCTTATTTCTCCTTTTACACTGTTTACTTCCTTAGTAACAGAGTTGATATTTGAGTGATTTTTTATCCATTCAGTACCAAGCACATAATAGTTGTTCAGTAAATAATGGAAAGGTTAAATAAACTAGTGGTGGTTGGATGACCTAATTGGGTGCTGACAAGTGTTCTGGGAAACCAGAAAAGATTAATTTTATTTAGCCACTTTGCAGCTGCCCAGTCTATTAGATAGGAACAATGGTTTCCTCCACCTTAAACAGATGAAGAGAATCAGGAAGATCATACTAGCCAGTTGTAGTGGTGCACACCTGTTACCCTGGCCTCCTGGGAGGCTGAGGCAGGAGGATCGAAAGTTCAAGGACAGCCTCCACAACTTAGTGAGGAGGCTCAAAGTAAAAGTTTTGAAAAATGTCTGGGGATACAGGCTGGTGCCCCACAGGCTCGATCCCACTGCCACAAAGAGGGGGAAGTTTGTGCTAATGGAATTTTTTTCTATAGTAACTAACAATGAAAAATAATGAAAGTCAGGAGCCGCCCTGCAGTTTAAAAAATAAGACTAACATGAAAAATGTTCATAAGTGGAAGCGTTAAAAAATAAGCAAGAAACTTAAAATTTCAAGTGGGTTTCTATGTCCAGTGGAAGGTTTTCATGGAACAATAAACTACCAGTGTTAAAACAGGTTCTGGCGGTACTGTCATGTGAGTTACGCCTGCCTCGGGGTTGCCTGTGCTGCTTGGACAGCTCCACTGCCAGAAACCTGCTTCCTGAGGGAGCACGTTCCACATTTAACAGCTTCCACATTTGAACAGCTCCAGTCGTTAGTTAAGTACTGTTTTTTCTACTAAGCTGAAATCTCTTTCCTTATAATTTGTACCCTGTAGCCTCAATCTGCCTGCTTTCATTATCAGAATTAGCTACCTGGGCCTTATGAGAAAAGGAGTTGACTAGAAAGGGTGGAGTGTTGAGGAGAAGCTACCTCTTTAGTTTCCCCCTCCAAATATTAGAGAATGCATTTAAAAGCTGAGAAGCGAAAAGCCAATCGATATGCTGAGAGAGAAACTCATACTTACAATTATGAAATGAAATAGGACGTTCCTGATATGCTAGGAAGCAAAAGGTTGGTGGTCCCAGTAGATCATAGACTGACCACAGACTCATGGACTCACATACTATGAGAATGAATGTTAATTGCAATTAAAGTCTATTATTTGGGACAAATGAGGATCAGGAGGCCCCAGAGCTAGGCCTGAGGGACTCTGGAATTGCTTTGTGATTCCAGAGTTATAAAACAGCTGCCATGCAAGTTGCTAGGGTAGAAGCTGAGCAGGAGACCCTTAGGAATGGCTGAATCCTTTAACGGTGGGCTCAGGCAAAGAAGAAAGGGCCTTGCAGAGAGAATGGCAGAATGGAGATAGGAAAGCTCAAATTTCATTTGTACACCTGTTGTAATGTACAGTAGTCTTAATATTAATTCAATACCTTGAGAGCTGATAAATCAATTATTGCATGAAAAATAGCCATAAGAAGAACGTTTATTGAATGTTCACAGTCTCTGGATTTCTAAAGCACCTTTACTGGAAAGAACATTGAGAACTGTGAGAAATAAAATCTAGTAACTTTCAGTCACTAACTTCTAGTTCTTCATTTTCCCGCTCTCTTCCCACATATATACATATACAAGTGTACGTGTGTGGGCACTCCCTCCCACAGACACGGGCACAGACACACACATACCTTGTGGCTTATGTCTATTCTGGCTATCGCTTCCAATTTTACCTGGAAGTGAGGGGTTTTGTGATTGAGTTTTTGCTTGCTTCCTTTCTTTTCTTAGGAAGAAAATTCCTAAGATTTGGAGAACGGAGCCTTTTAGAATATGGTAGAAAGCTTACGTCCAAGCCAGGAGTAAGAGTATGTTCAACCACTTTCAAGGATTAGGAGCCCAAGTATTTGAGTCTTCCCTTCACATTCAAGGCACTCCCACATTGCCATGTGGACATGGACTCTAGGTTTACACTCTTCTGGATTATGCTGTTTAGTAATTTGATGGCTGTTACTTACCTCTCAGAACCTGTTTCCTCTATAATTACTGCTCTAAAGCAAAGCTAGAAAGGTGGGTCAGATAAAGGGAGGTTGGCTTTAATTGAATGTCTATTCTGTGCTGTACATGGTGCTAGGTGTTTTGCTTGCTTGTTGTTTTTTGGTTTTGTTTTCATTTTTGTTTTTGTTTTTTGAGACAAGGTCTTGCTGTATAGTTCAGCCTGGCCTCAAACTTACTATGTAGCCCACGCTGGCCTCAAACTCACAGTGATCCTCCCGCCTCAGCCTCCTGAGTACTGGGAGTACAGATGTGAGTCAGCACACCCAGCCTTGCATTTTCTTATTTACTTTTCCCAATACTGTAACTCTTAATTATCAGTGTAATTAGCACCCTTTTACAGATGAGGAAACTAAGGCCCATGGAAGTTAAGTAACCTGTCCAAATTCTCCCAGCTAGGGCCAAGGCAGGAATCAAAGCAGCTTTCTCTGACTAAGCAGCTCTTTCTCTTCCTCATAAATCATGCTGCCTCCGTGACACTGTGACCAGCACTTGGTGGGCATTCAGGAAAGTCAGGCTTCCTCTATCCCTGCTTTCCAAAGCACTGTGGGTCCATCATTTTTGTTTTGTATTGCTTTTAAATTAAATGATTGCAAGTGATTTTTTTAACCAGTACTAATGTGACCGGCCAAATGTGTAGATAATTTACGTGAAAATATTTATGAATGGGAAGGGCCGACGTGTCCTCATTATGACACCAAGTGTGATTTCTGGGATACCAGGAAGCACCTGGGAGAGTGACTGATTTGCTAGGACTGACCCAACCATTTGAGATGACCCTTGTAAAGTAGCCCATTAAACAGAAGGCTGTAGTAGTAGGCCAGTTAACTCCATAAGAAGTGACCGGCTCAGAGTGGCCTCGGCTGGTCTATGTGCAAGGAATTCCACCTCTTACGCATGGATTTGAAACTCTGATTTCAAGTCCTACACCAGTCATTTGCTTTCTCTTTGACTAATTATAGGAACTCTATGAACCTCACTTTTCTTGTGAGGAAAAAATGAAGAAATAATCCCTGTATCAGGATTGTTGTGAGGCATAAATGGGATTGTGCCTATTAAAGTTCCTGTCCTGACCAAACAAGAAAAAGTGGCAAAAAATATTGTTATTCACCAGTACTAGGCCCAGGGATGCTGGCCTCTTCATGTATAAAAGATCTTTTATATACCAAATAAAGTTTTCATGACAAGGGGCACTCCACTGTCCCTGCCACCCTGTCTCTTTCAAATGTATCAACTTGTTTAAAGCCCCATTCTCTTAATCTCCCCATTGGAGATTGTGAAGGGAAACTCTTAAAAGAAGCTCTGGGCAGATCACACCGGTAGTCACAGGAGCACAGAGCACCCTGACATAGTGCCTGCTTCTCCAAGGCACTCTTGATAAAAAGACGCCCTTCACATAAGTCAGCCAGTGCCTCAGCCCCTCATGGTACAAAGTGTCAAGTGGTATCTACGGAGAAACCTGAGCCACAGGCTGGAGGAGGGCACAAAAGGAGGAAGAGAAGAAGGCTGCTCAGAGGTCTCTAGATCAATTTCTAGCCCTTGAATAGTTATTCTGAAAGCCTGGTAATCCACTACTTCCTGTGACCATGTTCGACTTAATTGTGCTTGTCAGGAAGAAAGACCAGCCTACCCAAGACTAGGTTGTCTCACTCTCAGGCCAGTTCAAGGCCAAGTTGGAATGGCAGAAAATGGCAAGCTCTAAAAATGGCAGGAGTATGTAAGTGTGAGGGGTGTGTGTTTGTGTGTGTGTGTGTGTGTGTGTGCATGCGCGCATGTGTGAGACAGAAAGACAGAGACAGACAGAGACAGATTTAATGTGGAGAGATTTTATAGTGGCCTTTTTGTAGGCTTGGCTACTGAAACTTCTATGTACAAATCCCAGAAATGCATAGCTCTACTAAAACTAAACAAAAAAGAATTGACTCAGATCATAGTATAGAGAATTTACTCTGTCGTTAGAAACAAGAAAGATTTTTCTAATTTGAAGTTATTGAAGAAAAGTGTAGTTTTTCCCTAGGAGAAAAAAATCATCAATCTAACATATCAGTCTGTACCTGAGCTGTGTTCTGTGTTTTAAGTGTGTTATTTCCTCTACTCTTTAAAAAAAAAAATCAGTGAAATCTGTACTCCTGCACTATTCTGTCCATTTTGCAGAAGAGGAAAATGAGACACAAAGAGGTTAAGTAACTTTGCCAGAGTTGCCTTTATATGTGCTATGCCACAACAATGTTTATTCATTTTCATATTACTTAATTTTTCTTCCTTTTTCTGAAATCCTGACATTTTGCATATATATAATATTTGTTTCCAGAATGCTTTCTTGTGTCTATGTTGGTTCATTTTTGGCAAAAGCTCGGTAAGGTGGGAGATAGGATGAAGTCATCTCTGCCTGTGTTGGCGCACCATCCCCAGCTGGAAAATGGTGTGATGAGGCCTAGACCCAGGCCTCCTGTCTGGGCTCTCCTGCACCTGCCTTTCACAGTAACCTGGCCCCCGTACTCGTCACTCAATGCCTCTTCCCTTTCCTTTTCCTTCTCACTCTTTCCCAAACCAAAAGTTACATGTGTTGGGTCCTGTTTAGTGAGAGTAGTAATCTGGATCAACAGATTTGAGTAAAGGCATTAATGGCTACTGAGTTCCGAAGGTGCCTTCTCAGAAAACATTGAATTTTCGTAGATACTTCAGTATCTCCCAGCAGAGCTTCCAGCTGTATTTATTCCTCACTTAACAAGCATTCATTCACATTACCAGCCAAGTACTGTGTTAGAGTTTGGGATGTAAAAATAAGAGTCCCTGACTGATGAACAGAATCAGTCCGCCTGCTCTGTTATCACAGATCAGAAGGTCAGAAGAAGGTTGGGGTACACAGGGAAAGTGTCTAGGAGGTATAGACGTCACGGCCGAATGGCACGGGTAGACCAGGCTCTGGCCAGGGAGGTGGGCATAGGAAGAGGGGCATAGGGAGTGGCCAGGCAGAAAGAAGAGCCTGGGAAAAGGCACAAGACACAGAGTGTTGCATGATTCTGGAACCTGCTGCATGTGGGATGTAGCAAGTGATGGGGCTGGAGAGAAACAGGAAGATCTGTGGCTGAGCAGTACCAACATTCTCCCCTTTCTTTGGGCAGGTATTTTAGAGTCTTCAACAGGGAAGAAACTGTTTGGTGACTCCTCCATCTCACTGCTCCCCACCTTTGAGCCCCCTCTTTCAAGAACTGCATTACTATTTTACAAGAGGTAACTAAGAAATATGGTGTGTGTTTAAAGTAAAAAAAAAAATTATTACAGTAAAGGACACTTAGCCATTAATCCCCTCAAAATATTCTCCCTGACTTCAAACACTTATCCCATCATTCTTGCCACTTTCTGAAGCAGTTCTGGAAGTCCTTTTTTGCGTCTTTATGCAGTATGATCAAAAATATGGTGGGCGCTGTTGCCAAGTATCATCCAACAGAAAGGCAGGTTCATAAAAAATATTACAGTGTGTCCTCGTCTGCCTCCTTCACTGGATCTAGCACTGTGCCACTTCTAACTCCTCCCCAAAGTCAAAATGACCAAGAAAGGTATGTGTTTTGAATTGATTCAGGACACCTAGACAACCATGACAGCTTAATAAAGACACTCACAAAAAGGACTCCCAGAACCACTTCCAAAAGTGGCAAGACTGATGGGATAAGTGTGTTTGAAGGTAGGGGGAATATTCTGAGGGAAATTAATCAATGTGTCTTTTACTGTAAAAAAATTTTTAATTTAAATGTTCACCATATTTTTATCACACCTCGTATATCATAAGACAGCTGCTTTTTAACATCATATAGGGTTGAAAATAGAGCCCCTTAGAGCAGTGCCTTTCAGGCTTTATGAGCATCAGAGTGCCCCAGAAGGCTGGTAAAATCACTGGTCACTCTGTCCCTTCCTAGGATCTCTGATTTGGTAGGTCAGAAGCAAGGCCCAAAACTGGCATATTTGAGGAGTTGCCAAGGGGACTGCACCTTGAAAACCCCTACCTTAAAGCATGAAAAGCTGTCATGTTAAAAGGCTTTTTTTAATGTCTTTGCATACTTTTAAAAAAAAAAAAACTGGTTTCATTTGACCTTTTTGTGCTGATTGGGATTAGTACTAGGCAATTTAATTTAGTATTTGCTGGGGTTGCCATAACAGAGTGCCACAAATTGGATGACTTAAAACAACAAAAATGTATTGTCTCACCACCCTAAAGACTAGAAATGTGAAATCAGGTGTTAGCAGGACCATGATCCCTGTGAAATCCTTCCCTGCCTCTTCCTAGCTTCTGATGCTTCCCGGCATCCTTGGTTTGTGGCAGCATTGCTCTAGTCTCCGCCTCCATCCTCATAGGGCTGTCTTATCCCTGTGTGGGCCTGTCTCTTTACATGACCTTTTTTTTTTTTTCTTTTTTTAATAAGAACACCCCTTATACTGGGTTAAAGGCTCAAAGGAGATTCAGGATGCATATTGCCCTCCTTTGAAGCAATGAGACTAAAGCTGTCTGAGTATAGACAAACTCACCTCATGCCTGAGTCCCCACATTCTCCACATTCTGCACATTCAGCATGTGCAGAATGTGCCTCGAATTGTTCCTTCCAAAAAAGATCAAATTCTTCTTTTCCTTCTCTGTATTCTTCTACCAACTTGTACTAGCTTGTAAAATAAATATTTGATATAATCTGCCTTTCATAAATTATAAAGAAAACAGTAAGTTTTCAGAAAAAGGTTATGAATGTTTAGCTTGTGCTTCCCAATGGTATCATTCTGTTTGGATTGCTAGGACCAGGTGATGCTCTTCGCTTCTTTGTTGGCTTCCGTTTATTTACTTCAGTTTCTAGAGACGCTAATGGTGGCAACATGTAGAGGTCTGGGGAGAGCAGGTCTTGAGGAGGTTCGCGCTGAGTCTGTTTGGGCCGCTCCCAGGGTGTCCGTCACATGAGACTGCTGCCAGCAGCAGAGTTTGGCCCATGCAAATCAAGCTACTTGGGTTCGTGCAGCGATGTGGGGGAGCAAAGCTGTCTCCTGTAGGTCTCCTAAGTCTAGGGAGTTGACACCTTTTCTCTCATCACCTTGTATCTCAGAGAGAGAGAGGTGACCGAAGAGGAACTCCATCATCCTGCCTTTTCAGACTCTCCACACATAAGCTGTACAGGAATAATACCAGCAGCAACTATTATGAGCTGACTAGACCTCTCATTTCCTGTCAAGCTCTGATTCCATTAGAAAGCCCTCACCCGCCTTACCCCAGGGCTTCAGACTAGGTCTGGAGAGCTGTTTTCAGTATCTTTCCCCTCCTTCACAGCTGTAATCCACAGCAAATGGATTTCCCTGACCCTAGGGACAAAGGCCTAGTATTTCCTAGACTCGGCGGCTCCTGGGAGGCAGAACCATCAGCATTTCTCCAGCTGCTGGTCTCAGACCCTGTGGGCGGCAGAGACCTGTAATAAGATCACTATCCAAGCTAGTCACAGTCAGCACATCATTCAAAGTGATCCCTTATGGTTGGGAGGGAAGAATTGACTGAAATAGGAATCACAGCCCTTCAGAGCTTGGGCTCACACAAAACCACACAGTGAGTTGGAACCCACAGAAAAACAGACTTCCCGTTTTGGCTGTTAGCCATTAGTGAGATTTGGCTGTGGTTCACAGTGGGAGTGCAGAGAGATGGGTGGCCTTGGGGGAGAAATAAGGCACTCACGAGAAGGAAGAGAAGGGAGGAATGAGAGTGGCAATTAAAAGAAAACTGAATGGGAATAGCTAAAATGATTAAAGCACAGATACTGTGAAAGTTTTAGGATTTGGGTTTTCTAGTGTGGAATACTAGAGGGCACGATGTAATGACAGTCCATAGACTCTTCAGTGGCCCTCACTGAAACTCTAGGATGCCTTCTTCTCTTTCCATTGGCCCAGAGCTTTGAGGTAAAAGGAGGTAAGAATAGAGAGATATAAAGCTTTGCTGCAAAGGAAAAAAAAAACCTCAAAAGCTTCTTTAATGACCCCACTTCCTGATTAATTATTCCAAACTCAAATTCCCTGCCACTGAGCAACCAATGAGAACTTGATATGTAGCAGGACCTTTGCTTTGCTTCCTCCTCAGGGACGTTCCAGCCCCCTGCCACCATAAGGCCAGTAGACTTTCTGGGGTACCTTCTACCACAGTGGAAGGGTCAAAGGAGCTACATCACAATGATAAGTCACCCACCCAAATTGGGCCTCAGTTTTTGCACAGAAAAATCAGGGAAATTATAGTGATATTCAAGTTCTTAAACTGGTTGATGGCTCCACATGCATAGTATCTTTCATATATACATTATAGAAAGATTTGTTTGTTAGTATAAACTGATGGACATTAATAAGTAGGGGATTAAATTCAGTGATCTCAGTTTTGTTCCAATTCTAAAAACCCAATATGCTCCAACATAGACTGTGTTCAGTATCATTGGAGGAATGGCGTAAGGTGAGATTATGGCTGAAGCCGTGGAGGTTTGAATCCCAGTTGTATGATTACCTTAGATAAATTACTAAGTTTCTTATTGACAAAATTGAAATATTAATAACTATCCTATAGGGGAGGTCATAAGTATATATAAAGCATCTACTATAGTGCTTGACAAGTAGTAGGTGTTCAATAAATAATCATGCTTGTTAGCATAGGCACCATTAATGGAAGACATGGAAACTAAATTGCAGGTAGGTTTTAAACTAGTTGGGGAGAACTCTGCAGATGAGGTAGAAATTAAACTACACTTTCAGATGAGCAGTACAATGGAGTGTGGTACATTTCCAGAAACATTGCTCAACAAGCATTTAAAGTACCAAGTGTCCATAGGAAAATATGACATGATCCCTGTCCTCTCGGAGTGCAGAATCCAGTGGGGGAAACAGGCCCCACAAGCAAATAAATCCACTGCATCACTACGTTGTGCATGCTAGGACAGAGGTAAGTACCAAGTGCTGTGAGAGCAGCCCTCTACCTGAATGGCTTAAAGGAGAAATCTGGGCTGAACTTGAAGGAAGCGGGAAAAGAGTGTGAAGAGGCTGCGTTCAGTGAGCGTTCACAAGAGAGACGAAGGAGAGAAATCTAAGGAGTTGGTTAAATGGAAGGGAGGCATTTCAGGCAAAGGGAACAGCATGAGTAACTCACAGCAATAAACCCAGAGGTAGCAAGTAGCAAGGCTTCAGGCCATTGAGAAAAGTGCTGAGCCCAGGGGGAGTGTAGCATGGAAAAACGGTGGAACATGAGGTGCGGAAGCAGGCAGGGTCAGGCCTGGGAGACTTCGCATACACACTGAGCAGTTTAGAGGGGAACTGAGGGGCCCAGGGACACACAGCAATAATTCCACAAATGATGTAAGCACAACTGGATATTCACATGCCCAAACAAAATTATCATATGATCTAGGAATTTCACTTTTACTCATATATACCAAGAATTAAAAGCAAGGATTCAAATAGATACTTATATGCCAGTGTTCATTGCAGCCTTTTTTATAATAATCATAGTCAAAAGGTAGAAATAACCAAAGAGTTCATCAACAGATGAATGGACAAACAAAATGTGGTATATATGCACAAGCACTGCAATATCATTCCACCATAAGAAGGAAGGAAATTTTGATATGGGCTATGACACAAATGAACCTCAAAAACATTATTCAAGTGAAATAAACCAGATACAAAAGAACAGATATTGTATGGTTCTGCTTATAGAAGGTATCTAGAATAGGCAAATTCATAAAGACAGTAGACTACAGGCTACCAGGGCCTATGCAGGAAGATGGGGGAAGAGGGAGTTATTGCTTAATAGTTGCAGAATTTCTGTTTCAGGTGATGAAAAAGTTCTGGAAATAGATAGTGGTAATAGTTGCGCAATATCGTGAGTGTAGAAAATATTACTGAACTGCACGTTAAAAATTATTAATCCCCTGATCCTCTAGGCAGAGTCTGTCCCTCCCTCTCTCTGTCCTGTGCACAAGTGATTGAGAGAGAGCCAAAGAGAGAGAACAGTCAGGAGAGCGAGAGAGAGCAGAGAGTACTGTTGGAAGACAGCTGTAGCTACCAAAAGCATGCCCTGGGACACAGGGTGCCAGAGAGACAGAGCATGTTGTAAGCATGCGCCGTCTAGGGAGTACACGCACACAAATGAGAGACAGAGAAAATGTGCTTGATCCGGCCCAAGGGGCAGCAATTCTGAGATCAGAGAGGACAAGAGCCTAAGTGGCACAGAGGGGCCCGTCAAGGGCAAGAGGCCGGAGACAGCAGAGATAAGATTAGGAGAGAGAAAGCTGTTAGTGAATGGGAGCGACCAAGCAGGATTCATCACACAAGAGAGAGGGAGGGTGAGAAGGGGAATGAGAGTGAGGGGAATGTGCTTTATTGCAGAGAGCCAGAGCACATGAGGTGAGTGTACACAGGAGGACAGCACAGGAGGCAGCCATAGGAGACCTATGCCAATAAGGCAGGCAGGTGTGAGAGAGGATAGGACCAGGGAGAAAACCAGGGGCTGGGGAGCAGCAGCTGGTGAGACAGACCCAGCAAAGTGGGGGAGGAGGCTAGAGGCAAAACAGATGCAGGGAGAGTGAAGAGAGACAGGAAAGGCAGGCTGGCCAGCAGCAGGAAGGAGACAGGTGGGCAGAAGCCAGGAGGTGCTTTGTGCCTGCAGCCCCAAGCTGCTCAGGTTAGTCTCTCACCTCTGCATGAAGCGGTGGCTGTCCTTGCCTGTGCAGTTTTTCAGTGAAGGGATGCCGTGCTGTCTTTAGCTTGCTGACTGATTTCTCAACTAAGGTAGAGTACACCGTGTCCACAGTGTCCGCTCAGCTGCTACAAAAGAAAAAAGTAGAACCGAGGCTCAATCATCCAGGATGTGGACGCCTATCCTTTTAATTTGTTTTGACCACTAGCCTGTTTTTCCATTTTGTTTTTTGTGAATGCCTTGGTTGAGATTTCCTTGAGCAGGATGAAAAGCAAGAACTGAAACCCAATGCTAATCAGTATTTGGGGAGAAGAAGGTAAGGCCTTGAACCAAGGGAAGACCTTGAGATCCTAAGGGGTATTCCATGTTTGGACAGAACTGTCATTTCCTGATTTGTTGTTCAGTGATCTTAAAACTGCAGTTGAATCTTCTCTAGACAACTAGTTTTCATTTTCTGCAAGTCAGGAATTATGCCTTCTATTTCTTTCCACCCAGCCTAGACTTCCCTCCATGGAACATGGATAAGGTGGATTTTGCATAGCAGGGCACAGGAAATACTTGTTGGCTTTGCTGTGTCATTAATACCTGCATCTATCATCATATACATCCTTAACAAGGGAGTAGTCATAATGAGGCCCACCGAAGTTCAGAACAAAGAGGATTCATGACAAAGGTCTGGCCCTGTGGCCATAAGAGGAGACACATAGAAACATTAGGGAAGATCTCTGCATAAAGACCCAGGTCATGTGCAGTTTGCAGGTAGGCATACCACCTTGGAAGCCAAACTCACCTGCTGCCTGCCAGCTGGTAATGGCTCAGGTTTTCTGACCCCCAACATTTCTGCCTTTTAGCCTTCACCCATACTTTTTTAATCCAAAGTGAAACCCACCCAGTCTGAAGAAGGCAGGTAGAGGAATGGCAATCCCCAAACTTAGCAGCATTGGAGAGATGACAGTAGAACACTAATGCCTGTTTTGGGTCTTCACACTAATGAGAATCATTATTATTACATGTAGGAAGGAATGGATAGAAAGAAAAGTTTATACATAGAAATGAGGATTTGCGAAGTAGTGTGAAAGAAGCAAAGAAGAGGAACTTGAACTCAAATCTGGGTGTGCCTCTCCTACCACTTGGTGCTTCTTTCTTAAACCCTCTCCATACCAGGCACATAGCCTGAAGGAAATGTGCAGTTTTCAGTTGTATGTCTAGACCATGGGAGACGGAATTTCTGAAGGAATTTCTGGCCCTCATTAATGACTGAGACAAGAGGTCTCTAGAAGTTCTGCCAGTTCCATCTTGGGAGAAGCATGATCTGCTGGAACTAGACAGGGGGAACCAAACTGGGGGCAATATTGACAATCATAACAATGTCCGGTGCTTATGGAGCACTCAGTGGGTGACACCCGCCAAGCACTTTGTATCACCATTTACTTTATGGTTGAAGTAGTCCATACACTATCAAGTTAATAAACAGAAGGCCAGACAAGTGTGACTTGCCAACATTTCCCTGCTAGAAAGTGTAAAGGCTAGGACTCAAGCTCTAGACTCAAAGTCTTTCTGATTCCAAAACCTGAAATTTTAACCAAATCACTCAAGGTAGTTGTTTACTCCACATTAGGTTCAAAAGGCACCTAGTAAGTACTTAGTAAAGAAAACAGAGACACCAAACTTGCTCAGAGTTCTTCTGGCTTTGAAAACAGAGTAATACTTCCATTTTTTTTTTATTACCTCCTTATTTGCCTTTTCTCTCGTTTTATAGTTTCTAGATTTTTTTTCCAGTAGTGGGGATCGAACCTAGGGCCTCACATGGATGTAGAGTCCTAGCCCTTTAAATTTTTTTAATTTTTCAGCTGGGGAATTAGCTCAGTGGTAGAGTGCCTGCCTCGAAAGCACGAGGCCCTGAGTTTGATCCCCAGCACCAAAAAAAAAAAAAAAAAAAAAAAAAAAAATTAACTTTTTTTTTTTTTTTTTTTTTTTTTTAAGTCAGGGTCTTTGCTGAGTCACTAAGTTGCCAAGGCTGGACTTGAACCTGCTTCAACCACCCAGAGTGCTAGGAATAGGAATTCAAGTGTGCACCACAAGGCCCAGCTTCTAGATTTTCAGTCCTCCTTTTGTCATCATGTGGCATATGGACCAACAATAAATACTCTGATGCTCATTTCCTCATCCCAAAGATGATGCTTCAGTTTACTTTTCTCATTGCTGAGAAAAAATTTCTGACACCCAAAGTTAAAGGGGGGAAGATTCATTTGGTTTACAGTTCATAGAGGTTTCAACTCATAGTTGGCTGGCTCCAAGGCAGGATGGCATGGCAGAGGGGCATTGCAGAGGAGAAACTGTTCATGGCAGGCAGAAGGTAGCAAGGCAAGCAAGGGGTAGACAAGTCTCTTCCGTCCTTTATCTTATCCGGCTATCCGCCCTTAGTGCGGGTAGCACTCCTACCCTTAATCCCAGCCCCCTTAATCCTAATATCACATCTTTGATCCCAGCAGACTAAGTTAGTGGTGGACTAACTAAATAATCACACAGTGTGGGGAGATCACACACTGTAGATCCAGCCACTTCTGAAAATCCCCACCTATGACTGCATAAAGTGTTGGGGGTACATCTAGAAACCATAACAGGTGAAGAGCCTGACGAGGAGGATAATTCCTGAGATCACTGCCAGGAAGAAAATATAGGAAGTCTGTCTCCTTTGCTGGTTTTACCTCTGCTGGCAGAAGGAACAGGTCACAGGCTTTAAAATTAGGCAGACCTGATTTCAAACCTCACTTAATGAACCAAGTCTGGCCCCATCCTTCTGGTGGTAACTGTGTCTTGAAACCTGGGTTCACAGGTAGCCCCATGATGGACCAGCTGGGCAACTGATGCCCATACAGTCCTCCCTTGTCCACAGAGGATTGGTTCCAGCACTCCTTGCATACACAAAAATCTGCAGATACGCAAGCCCCTTACCTAAAATGGTATAGTATTCGTACTCCTCCTGTATAGTTACGTTATCTCTAGATTATTTACACCACCTAGTATGATACAAATTCTATTCAGATAGTTGTTATACCATGTTATTTAGGGAATAATGGCAAGAAAAAGTCTACACATGTTTGATACAGGTAGTTTTTTCCCCAAATATTTTCCATCCAAGGGTGGTTGAATTCACAATGTGGAACATCTGAATATAGAGCCCCAGCAGCATGTGCATTCTCTAATAATCATTTGCTAAACACTTTACCCCTGCCTCTTCCCTCCTAGCATCTGCCTTCTCTTCTACCATCTGAACACCCCGACTGTGCCACCCTGTAGGCCATGGAGAATGAGCTGCCAGTCCCACACACATCCAGCAGTGCCAGTGCCTCCAGCAGCACCAGTGGAGCCAATAGCAGCAGTGGCTGCAGCAATAGCAGCAGTGGTGGCAATGGCCGCCCCACTGGGCCCCAGATTTCTGTGTACAGTGGTATCCCTGACCGGCAGACCGTGCAGGTAAGGTTCTAATTGGCCCAGAACTGGCCAGAAGGTATGGGCAGGGTCTTGTGGATAACCCGGAGGTTATTCTCCAAAGTGAGCAAAAAGGAGCAAGTTCATGGATATATATTTGCGCATAAAGGAGGGAAAGGGGTGCAAGGTAGGCCAAATCAAGAAAGTTTGGAGAGAGGGAGAATACTGAGCAAATCAGAAAAAAAGCCTGTTCTTACCTGACGGTGTGGATCCCCGAGTGCTATTTTGGGAAAATAGGTGTGTGAAGGTATAAAGGGTGAACAAGTAAAAAATGATAAATACCAAAAATTACTGGGGGCTGCTCAACCACAGCCAAAACCTGTTATCTCAATGACTGCTCTATAAGAAACAAACTTAAGTTTCTCAAAGGCAGAAAAACAAAAAAGAAGCTCCAAACAGTCCTTTGTCTCTGAGGCTTTTCCCTGCTTTCTTCAAGTTTGCAAAGCACCATTCACAAGGCCAGCCTCTCGGGTGACTATACACTGTTTCAAAATGCAATTACGACCATGTATTGCTGTCTGCTATCAGCTCAGCAATATACTAATATTTTTACATATTTATCTTCTTCCCAGCTATGAAAATGGTTATTAGGCAGTGTTCTATAATTGATAAAATGAAGGCTCAGAGAAAGTAATAACTTGTCCAAGTCCTTTGGATAAAAAAATCGAACCCAGCTCTTACCCCAAACCCATGTTCTTAATTACAGCAATTTATGTTTGAGGTTCCTGTATAATATGGGCAGAAAAGAGAAACTGCAGCTGAGAAATATTTACTCTAAGTAACTTTGTTGTTACAGTTTGGATATACTAGAAGAATGATCTCATCCTACTGTGGCCCTAAGCCCAGATAAGGGAATGGGGAAGAAGCCATAGCAGACAGTGAGAAGCCTGAGAAATCTGATTAAAGAGACCATCATATACTCTGGACTGTCCCCTCTCCTGGTTATCTCTGCCTCACACTTAA
The DNA here is from genome assembly GCA_004026905.1 of Hystrix cristata. Taxonomy (NCBI): domain Eukaryota; kingdom Metazoa; phylum Chordata; class Mammalia; order Rodentia; family Hystricidae; genus Hystrix; species Hystrix cristata. Next base: position 69,920 of record PVJO010001707.1, read on the forward strand.
TCAAACCATGTTTCTTGATCCCACTCTTGCCCAGCTCCAGCCTCTTCCCCTGGCCCCTTCATGCATGAGTATTGTAGCTGGGGTTTCCAAGATCTGGCATTAGAATATGCCTGCTGCCTACCACACCTCAGAAATCTAGGCAAAAGGGGTATAGAGTTCCTGCTCTGACAAGTGAAATAAGCCCAGATTGCATTCTGCACCCAGGCAGAACCCCTGGGGGCTGCTCCTGACTCCATTCAATGACACCCTCTTTGAGGAGGAGTCACAGAACCAGCCACTGCTGCTGGACTGCTTGGGAGGTCACTTTCAGGAGACTAAGACAGACAGAAAGGCCTATGTAGTAAGATGAAATAATTCCAGGGACAGCAGGGGATAAAAAGAGAATGGAGTGCATATAGATAAGATCCCAGAGAGGAAAGTACCCTGACCCCTACTCCCACTCCAAGGAGAGAGGAATTAAGGAAGTGTGCACGAGTGTTGGGGGTGTGGGAGGTGTCTGGGGAGCTATCGGAGCCCACAGAACCCCAAATCTGAGTGCAGAGCTTTTGTCCTGGAACAGACCAGGACTCACACTAGGCTAGGGGGATCCTGAACAGAAGGGCAGGGCCCAGGGTCAGGAGCAGCCCTGGGTCAGAGATTGCAAAGAGGTAAGAGCAAGGAGTAGACAGAAGCCTGGTCAGGGCCAGTGCAGGGAATGGGTGCGTGGGCTAAGGCAGAAAGAAAGAGAAATGTCTCTGAGCCTGCTGAGAAAAAGACAGAGGGTCTTAGGGCTGCAGAAAGGCATTCACTTTTCTTTGTTCTTGAGGTGATGAAGGACCAAAGAATAGGCTTATTTCCTAGAGACTACTGCTCTGTGAAGAAGGATGGAAAAACCCAGAAACCCAGAAAATGAGATCCGAGGACAGAAAAAGCAAGAGAGAGAAAGAATCAAAGTGGAATGTATAGAGCCGGGTGTGGTGGCACACATCTGTAATCCCAGCACTCAGGAGGCTGAAGCAGGAGGATCACTGCAAATTTGAGGCCAGCCTGGGCTACGTAGTGAGTTCAAGGCCAGCCTCAACTATATAATGAGACCCTGCCTCAAAAAAACCTAAAAGAAAAAGTGGAATGTGTAATCCCTCTGGCATAGGCATGCTCTTTAAGGCCAAGGCCATCTTCTCAGGGACTGCTAGGACTTTCTGGGTACTGTGGACAGAACTGGGGAGCAGAAACAGGTCAGACTTGAAGCCCTGCTTCCAGGGCTGTTAGTGGCCTTGGCATGAGTCTGAGTTTGGCAGCTGCTGCTGAACCTGGAGCAGGCCCATCTGACTTGGCTTTTCTTCCCAGCCCCTTTCTGTGCTCTGCCTTAAGCTTCGCCCTTGTCTGAGGCTGCAGAATGAGGGGGAGAAGAGTGCCTGCCAGGCTGGCATGGGAGGCTCTGTCTCCCCAAGAGTAGGTAAGAGCAGTGCTGCGTGCTGTGACTCTCCTCGTGACAGCTGACACAGAAGCAGACCTATTGGAGGAGCCCAAGACAAGCTCAATAGACAAAAGTGTTATAAAGTTCTGTGAACAGCAGTCTCCCTGCCCCTACTCCCACTCCAAGAGGGGTGATGGGTTACAGTGGCGGCCACAGGTCTGTGAGACCTCCAAGCTGCCAGGAAGAGCTGAGGTGACAAGGCATGACTGCAGAAGGGGCCTGGGTGTGGCAGGTGGTGGCTCCAGCTCCCCTGCCGCCCTCCCAGGTGATCCAGCAAGCCCTGCACCGGCAGCCCAGCACCGCAGCGCAGTACCTGCAGCAGATGTACGCCGCCCAGCAGCAGCACCTCATGCTGCAGACAGCCGCCCTGCAGCAGCAGCAGCTCAACAGCGCCCAGCTCCAGAGCCTGGCAGCCGTGCAGCAGGTGAGAATCACGGGGCCTGTGGCACCCCCTCAGGTTGAGGTGTGACTCCCAGGGCATGTGGTACCAAGGCTCCCTCAGGTCGAGGAAGGAGGTAGGTATGTACCATGCAATCCATGCAACCTCTTGGAGTGCTCAGAGGGCCCTTGTGAAGCCAGCACTGTTGCCGTCCTGTCCTAGGGGTAAATGAGGAACAGTCCCAGTTCACAGAGCTCCTGAGCAGAACGGCTGGAATTCTGCCCTGGGCAGCCCAGGGAAGAGGTGTGAGAGAGCCTCTTTTTACCCATACTGCCACACTGCTAGGGAGGGGCCACAACTCTAGAGAAGCACTTACACTAGCTCTCTCTCCTCCTAGTGACTGAGAAGAACACATTCATTCATGCATTTATTTGCCACTTGAAAAACTGTTGTGTGCACCTACTGTATACAGAGCTTATGTCATGGATATACTGTGGACTCTGTCCTCTTGGAGCCTTAGAGTAAGGAGACAGCAAGTAAACAGAAACCCTAACAGACAGGAAACAAACTGTTTAACTATCTAAGTTGTGATAAACTATGACAGAGAACAGACTGCTGTGAATGAAGGACTGAGGATGGCACTGTTTTGGGTAGTCAGGGAAGGCCTGTCTGCTGGAGTAACATTGAAGTTGATGCTTGAAGGACGAAAAGAAGCTGGCCAAGGGCAGAGGGGCAGGCCTGACCTTCGGGTAGAGTGGGTGGGGTGGAGCACTGGGAATGTTGAGCAATAGTAATGGCTGGCGGTCAGAGTGCTCAGTGTCAGTGCTCTGCTTGTTCAGTCTTCTCAGCAACCCTTCGGGGGAGGTAGAGACTGGGTTCTTGCTCAGGGCCACGTGAGTGAGGCAGGTGGCGCTGGGCTCCAGAGGCTGCTGTCTTCACCACGGTCCAGGGTCTCCCTGGAAGATAAGGACCAAAGAATGAAGACTTGGGAGAATGGGGTGGAGAGAGAGATACTACTGATAGGAGTTTGTTCTTTTCCAGGCAAGCCTGGTGGCCAACAGACAAGGGAGTGCTTCTGGCAGCAGTGTGTCTGCACAGGCCCCAGCCCAGTCGTCTTCGGTGAGTAGGGCAGGGCAGCAAGCAGAGTCCACAGCTCTGGACCAGCTCCTTCCTCCTTGCCTAAAATGCTCACGTGTCCCTAGACCCGCTTGTGGCAAATCCTTAGCCACATGGGATCATGGCTGGAACCTGTTGCTCTTGCCGGGGGCGGGGGGGTGCATGGCCTCTTTCTAACCCTTATATTAACACTCTGTCATCTTTCCACATTGAGGCTCTGTTGTTAGCTCGGTTCTCTCATCATCAAGTCCTCCCTACAGCTAGGCCAGGAGGAAGCTCCCAGGCTCCAAGACCAGAAGTGGTCCTAAAGGAGACTATAAAACCAAGGGGCCAAAGAGAAAGGAGGGCAATAAATAGATGAGGGGGACCTGGAGGAGGCAGAAAGGAACATACAGTGTCACCCCCAGGACCTCCTGTTTCCTACTTCACATGTTTCTCTCACTAGATCAACCTGGCAGCCTCCCCAGCAGCAGCCCAGTTCATCAACCGGGCCCAGAGTGTCAATTCAGCCACAGCCTCAGGCCTTGCCCAGCAGGCTGTGCTCCTGGGCAACACGTCTTCTCCAGCCCTGACTGCAAGCCAAGCGCAGATGTATCTCAGGGCACAGATGGTGAGTACCCACAGCCTGGGTCTTGGCTCTGGGGCTGGGAGGACAAAGACAGAGAAGTTGGCAACTAGGAGACTAAAGAAGGTGGGTGGAGCTCTAGCAGCTGGGGGCGAGAGAAAGGGGGTAGAATATAGAAGGTTGGGCCTGGAAGACTCAGTGGGAACATGGTTTTGTAAGCTCCACAACTCAAGGAAGGATGGGTTCCGGGCTGAGTTAGAGAAAGTTACCCAGGATATCTCCCTCCCTTCTCCTCCCGGAGTGAAGCCGAGTATCAGAAACTGCTCCTCAGAACCAATTAGGGCAGACAGTGCAGGGCACCATGCCCAGATGGTCCTCAGCACTCAGACTGTAAGAGTCGCAGATACACAGACACCACGTGCTCCACAGAGGTAGGATCATCCCCACCTACTGTGGCAGTCCTTTAAGGACTGGCCACCACTAGCTCAGGGGCCAAAAAGGCACTGTAGGCCAAGGGGGTAAACTTCAGGGCCAGTTGCTGCTGCTGCTGCTGCCGCCACCACTGCCCTCCTAGCTGGGCTCCTCTTCTCTTCAAGGACGTGAGACCTGCTCTGGGCAGATTACACCCAGTATACAGCTCAACAGCATGCCTGGAATCTCTCCTTTGCACCTGTCCCTAAGAGGTGAAAAGGGCCCTTTAAGGCTCAGAAGAATTTCTTCAAACAATAGCAGCATTCTTCCTGGGAGGCAGGAACATACAGTGTTACTATGTTAGACTCTGAGCCATGCTAAAGCTTTTTCCCTTTGGCTCCATGTCACACCATCCTGAAGACAATACAGTCCTCCTCCTCCCTTTTCTCTTATGGCCAGAACTTGACAGTTGGAGCTTTTCTGGTCCTGCTCTCACACCTTTGTTCACGGCTCTGAGTTCATTGTTCGAGGCACATCTCCATTCCCAGGGAATGCCTCTTAGACACACAGCATAAAATAGACTGCCACTTCCCCAGCAAACCACAAGCCACAATGACCTGCGCAAATCTGCCTTCATCTTTGCTTTAATCCTTCTCACATCTCACTCAGCACCCCCACTGGGGTACTGAAACCTGCCTGCTGCCCCTCATAAATCAGGACATACACACAGAGGAGCAAGCCCAGGTGCATCCCCACAGAGCTGCTGGGAAAGCACCCTGGCACCAGTTTATCCACACAGACACAGAGCTAGACCCACCTGTAGATGGAGGTGCCAGGCCGGGAACATCAATAACCTGTGCCCCTCCAGATGCGACTGAGATGCAACCACAGATCCAGGCTGTCTGCTGCTTCTGCAATTGCTGCTTTTAGGTCCCCAAGTAAAAATTTGAATAGAAAATGGTTAAAATCATACATCTGGTCTGAATCCTTCTCAAGGAGAGTCTTGTTCCAACCCAGCCGTGGGGGCAGCTTAGATCTGGGAAATAATCCTCAGGCATGTGCCCAAGGCCCCTGCTTGCCAGGACTCTGAGGAGAGAGTGACTTCAGTGTGTCCCAGGAATATCGGTTCCCCAGGATGAACCCCTCACAGGGTTCTGATGCCCTAGAATAGCCTTCACATGCCACGCCATCACTGCCCAGCCTGAGTCAGCATAACACAAGCCTCTTGAGACATTCAAGCAGTTCCCTGGGACTCCTGCCCTTTCTTCCCTCCCTGTTTTTATTTCCGTAGCCATCCTCTTGTCTACCTTGACTAAACTGTTCTGCCCGTGGGCTGAGCCCATGGTGGGCAGGTAAGAGGCACCTCGTTTCCTGTGATTCCAGGCCCAGCCAGGTAACCTGGCACAGGTAGCTAGGAGCCTAGGCGGCACTGTTCCTTTGTCCCCTCAGCTCATCTTCACGCCCACGGCCACCGTCGCTACTGTGCAGCCCGAGCTCGGCACTGGCTCGCCCGCCCGGCCCCCCACCCCCGCCCAGGTAGGATCCCGCGCTTGTGGGAGGACGGGGGTGTGGGGGCAGCTCTGCAGAAGGGTAGGAGGCCGGGGATGGGAAGGCTCTGGAAAGCCTGGACTCCCAGACTTGCTCTTTCATTCCCATCTGGATACCCTCAGCCCTCCTTGACTCTATTTCTTCTCAAATATAGTTAGGAATCAGAGGACAGCATTCTGAGACTTTAGTACCCCACACTGCCCTCTCGTCTCAGGGATAATCTGCTTTGTTGTTGCTGCTTTGCAAGCGGAAACTCCCATTCTGGTTACATACGTCAGCACTGCTGGAATTGGGGAAAACAGCACGGAAGAGAAAATAAGGACGTGTCCTGGGTTCCTGCCTTCTGCTGGGAGCACACAGTTGCTACCGTGGCTTGAAGATCCTGTGGGCTGCTGGGAAAGGAGAATTTCTCATTCCCGTCTTCCCACCCCATCTCCAAAATGGAGCCAGAACTGTAGGATTGGGTAGCAGGGGTATGAGAGTCTGGCACAGCCTCCACATGTCCAGCAGAGGGCGCCAGGGACCAGGCTGACTTCTAAGGACAAGATAATCCTTTGCCTGGTGACCTTACTAGTCGATTAACTTTCACTTTTGCCCTGGCTTTTTCCAGCCTGGGAAGCCCCATGCTCCATGCATCTGGAGACTATCAGTGTGTGTATCCAATTCCGATAGCTTAGGGGAAGAAGGGGGCTAGCAACAATGAGAGAGCCTGGCCTCCCGGTCCCTGCCCAGCCTGGCCTGGGCAGCAGTCACTTGTCAGAATTCAGTTCCTTCTGTTGGCAGACCCAGTCATTAGTGATCTTTCTCATCCTCTTTAGATGCTTCATCTGCTCCTGGTTCCTCTTTTAGCGCCTAATTCATTCAGTCATATTGTGTGTGTGTGTGTGTGTGTGTGTGTGTGTGTGTGTGTGTGTATGTGTCTGTCTGTCTGTGTGCCTGTCTGTCTGTCTGTCACTCGCTCACTCTCTCTCTGATTTTACAACCCACTCTCCTGGCCGCTCCTGAGTCCCTCCCAGTCTTCTCTCAGTCATGCATTGGCATTACTCCGACCCACATTCTCCGGACTCCCACAGACCCCTCTCTTGCAGGTTCAGAACCTGACGCTGCGAACACAGCAGACGCCCGCGGCAGCAGCCTTGGGCCCCGCCCCCACGCAGCCCGTCCTGCCCTGCCCAGCCGCGAAGCCCGCAGCAGGCGGTGGCCAGCCTCTGCCCGCCCCGTCACAGGGCAGAAACGCTGCTCAGGCTTCCCCCGCAGCCACCAAGCCTGGCATAGCCGACAGTGTGATGGAGCCATTCAGGAAAGGAGACGGCAGCAGCAGCCTGTCGGGGAGCACGGAGGGCCGGGCCGGCCTCAGCCGCACAGTTCCTGCTGTGGCCACCCACCCGCTCATTGCACCAGGTGAGGGTCCCCGGAAGAAGGAACCTGGGCTGTGGGCCAGGAGGAACCTTCCGAGTCGTCCTTTTCCTAGTGTTCTACTAAGATTCCAGCCACGTGTTTCTCTCCCTCTCCCCGTTTTGAGATGTGTGTCAGTTCCGGATTCTGTTGCTCACTTCTAGTCTAACTTTAAGAAAGCTCAGGGGCAGGAACAAGCAAGTCCTTCTTCATGGTAGCACAGTGATGGATCTTGGCACACAGGCACAACTCTTAACCTTGAGTCAGTGGAGGTTGGCAGTGGACTCTTTCAAAATTTCCTAAGACTCAGAGAAAAGGATAGGCCAGCCCAAAACAGGTAAGAACCACACAGGGAGATGAAGAAGTAGAAGTTTATTTTCTCATCATTCCATAGGTATGTGTGGGTGAATACTTCCCAGTCATGTTGCCTGTTCTGGGTGTGTAGTGGTCAGTGAGATCAGGAAGGCACAGTCTAGAGGGGTAGACAGACAAGTGCAGGGCTGCACAGTGGGATCAGTGCTATCCTGTGTGCTAAGCTCTGTGCACTGTAGGAGCAGGGGAACCATCTAGCCAAGAACCGCATTCCAGTGAGGGGACACTTGAGAATAAATCTAGAAGATGAAAAAAGTCCAGCCAACTACTCGTAAGGCAGATTCTGCAAAGGGTATGAATCAGCACTCCCTGGCTGGACTCCTTTCCCTGACTGCTAAACTTCCCAGAACTGCCTGTTATAAGCAATGTTTAATGGGAAAATCTTCCAAGAGCCCTAGAGCCGCATTTATCAGTCTAGGAAACAGGACCAAGCCATTATATCACAGAAATTAATACAGTGAGGGACCATATGGCTTGGTATTAAAGAGAGAATCACTCTGGTCACATCCCTGAGAAAACCACTAGCCTTCTGTCTTCATCCAGACCATTTTACAATTCAATGTAACTGTGTTTTTTGTTTCGTTTTGTTGTTGTTTTCTTGAGAACTATATGCTTGTTATTAGATTAAAACCAAGATGGCCAAAGTATGATTTCTTACCTAAAAGAGTACAAAGCCAAAGGGACAGAGCCAGATACATAAATAAATGTCTTCTGTTTCCTAAGCCTGCATTAGGTGCAGCGCAGTCAGCTCACTGGCAGGCAGGCTGCGTCAGAGATGCTGTCCCTCAGAGGGCAGGGCACCTGAGTCCTGAAGGATGAGCAATGACCTGGCAGACAAAGTGGAAAAAGCATCCCAGACAGCAAGGAAACACAAGTAGAGCACATATCACTTAGGTGGGAAGAAACCCAGTTGAAGTCATTCGTTCACCTTTTCGAGATTTGAGAAATCACAAAGGGCCAGTCTGCCTGCCTGTGGTCACTGCTGAGCTGAGATGGGCTCCTCCCCTCAGAGGCCTTGCAGTTCAGAGTGTTCCTCACTGTCTGCCATTGCTCTCTCCAGAGACCCGCCCAGCCTCTTCCTTTTATGGAAAGAGAAACAGGTTTAGAGGATGAAGACCAAGGGATCTTATAGTGTGTTAATAAGAGATTGGGCTAGAGCAAGACCTCAAGGCCACACTGCCTCTTCATTCTCATCTAACCCCCAACATCAGGACCCAGGACTTGCCAAGAACTCCATTCGTGACTTGCCGAAATGTAGCTTCTCTCTCAATTTAAGCCAGCCCCCAAATTCTGAGGAATGTTCAAAAGCAGTCCTTGGGCCACTCGTGGCTGTGAGGCATCTCTGGGGTCTCAAGAAAGCTGGGCAGAAAGGGGATCAGCACCAGAGTCAAGTCCATCGCATGCCAGCTGCCATGCGAGCCACTTCATGCACACCACTTCTCCCGTCCCTCCAAAGAGCTCTGGGACACAGATGCTTTTACCTGTTTTACAGATGAGAAAACGCAGACGTATGGAGGTTCCCCAAGAACTTAACACATACAGCCTTCCAGGTCACCTAGGTAGTAACAGCAGAACTGGGACCCAGCTCCTCTTCTGCCAGAGTCAGCTTCTGTGCCCTTTAATCATCAAGCCAGGTTGCCCCTCTCATTTCTTAGTGACTTGGGGCCTTCTTGGCCTTTGTAGTTCCTGACCCAAAGCTGAGCCTGAGAGGCCTCAGACAGTTTGGGATTTGCAGAGGCAGGTGGTGGGCTCTGTTCTCTTGAGCTGTAAAGGTAAACACAAGTGACAGGCTTGAGGTCCAGTGGCCTAAGTGTGGCCTGAGACTAACAGCATGTGGCTGTAATGCAGTATAGAGACCAGTGGCCCCACAGAACTTTCTATGGAGCAGCTGTGAGCTGAAAACTACAAAGACCCTCACCCCAGAGACAGATCAGTGTGCCCTGCATTGTTTCTGCCTCCCACTGTCTGTTCTATTCTTCCTTTCTCTCCCACCCCTTCCTCCCTGTGAGCCCCTGGTTCTGCTTTCCCACTCCCACCTCCCAAATGGAAGGCAGCTGGGGGAGGCCTAGGAGTAGTAGGTCTGCTCAGGGCCTCTGGAATTATTCTTATGACTGGTGGGGGGGGGCAGCCTGGAGCAGCACCTGTCTTGGGCCCTGGAGCTCCCTGGGCAGAGGTGACTTCTGGCTTCCTGCCCAGCCAGCCCACTGTGAATGAGCCTGGGAGGATGGGGGTTAGAGGGAAGAGCTTCTTCTGCAAGTGAGGGAGACAGCTAGATGCAGAGCCCTGTGCATGTTTTGTTTGTTATCAGAGCATTTTTTGAGCCAGCTGCCTGCCCCCAGGAAAAGTAGCCAGTGGAGCCTCTTGATGAGGAGGGAAGGTGGCGGGGGGGCACAGTGTAGCCAAGAGGAATGTGTCCTCCTGGGAGTATTTCCTCCCAGAGAGGTAAACCCTCTAGTCCCAGCTGGGACTGCTCCCACTGACAGCTGTTTGGGGGCAAAGCCCCTCCCCCACAGCAAGCTCCCTGCTGTTCCTGCTCCTGTCACCTTGGCAACCAGCTTCTTTAGGCTCTGCAAATAGAAAAGGTCCCTTATGCCCTGAAAGGGGGTGGGTGTGGGGGAGGGGAGCAGGGAGGAGAGCGGAACCTAAGAGGTTGGGCTTTGGAGAGAAAGGCGAAAGGGCTGGCCTTGCCCGTCTCAGTGACAGGAGGACAGGACCACGGAGGGCAGAAGAGGGGCGGGCAGCAAGGGTCCCCTGGGCCTGACCTCCAGGGAAGCCAAGTCCCAGAGGCACCAGGCCACGTCTCCAGCTAGGAGGCTTGGTTCTTGGAGTGCTCATTCTAGAGGATAAACTCAGGCCCAAAGATGAGGAGAAAGTTGCTGACTGGGAGGGGATACTGTGGTAAAAGGGAGCTGCCGGGTCGTTGAAAATCCTGGGCCCCTTCACCCAGACATGCCTCCAGGTGCCAGTTCTTTGTTCCCTGGGCACAACCCGCCTCGGGTCCCAGCTGAAGAGAGTTCTCCACCAGGCAGGCCTGCCAACTTCCTCAACTTTGATGTTAAAATCATGAAGCCAGCCACGAAGGTCATTTCAACTATTCACTGTAGGACCAAGTTTAGATTACTGTAGTGACAACCTGTTGTTCTATTCAGGAGGGGGAAAACTCAGATTATCAGTGGAAGAGTTTTATATTGCGCTGAGCATCCTGCACTCTGTGGCCCTGCCTGTGTGTGCGAGAGAGAAAGAGAAAGCCAACTGTGGTGCACAGAGGGTCTTGGAATTGTTTAGCGTTCCTTCTTTCCTTCTTAGGTTTCTATTACAATACATCCCTGGTTTCTGGCCGCTAATAATAATAATTACCATTTAATGAACGACCATACTCCACATACTCTACTAACAGCCTTACCTACATATCTCATTTAATTCCACTGCACAAATGAAGATGGCATGGCTCAGAAAGAATAATTACCTGCTATCTTTAAAGTTTTTCTGTTTCTTTAATTGTTCAGTTCAGCCCAACAAATACTCATTTAGCACCTGTTCTGTGCCAGCCATTATGCTGAGCACCCTGGGGGTTCCCTAGATGAACAAGGGCTGAAATGCTAACAGAGGTTGTGGAAATTTGAGTTGTGCTCTGAAAAACGAGTCAGTTTCAAGCTTGAAACAGGAGGAGAATGGTCTCAGCAGCACTGAGAAACACCCGAGGCCGGAATGGCCACCTGCACACGTGACCATCTGGCAGTAGGTGGGACCTTTCTTCCTGCCTTTTCTCTTGACTCACTGCCATTGGCATTGGCTCTCCCCTGTCTGTGCCCCTTTGGGTTTCACCCTTAGAAGAGCTTGTCTGTTCCCACCTGTCAGACACATACCACCCGTCTGCCAGCGGCTTCTCAGTATGTGTCGATCCTGCCCACATCCCCTCTCCCCATAGATTTCCACCGTCTGTAGGACATTTCCACTCAGATATCAGCCCACTGACCTACACATTTCTTTCATTTGGAGAATTTATGAAAAAAATAAAAACCATTAAGACTTCCTCTACAGAAAGGTCACCTTTCCCAGGTTCCCAGCCACTGTCTGTAGTCAGGAGGTCTTCTTGGAACCCAGACTCACAGCTCGGAGGTGCTTTGACTTCACTTTCCTTCCCCAGAGAGGCAGAGTGTTCCGGCAGGAGAAGCAGGAGCTTCAGCATTCAACCTGGTTTCAGACCAGTTTCATTAAAGTTTAACAATCGTGATCGGGTTGCTTAATCTCTGTAAACCTCAGTTTTCTCATCTATAAAACAAGAGGTGGTCACATTTCCCATAGGCCATAAAGTTGGATGAGAAGCCTTTGAAAGTGACCAGCCCAGAGAAAGTCATGATAGACTTTCAGTCTCTTTCCCTCCCTGTTCACGCCATCTGTCACTGCCCAGCTGTCACCACCCAACTTATCGCCAGGTGATCACCAGGTTAGGATGAGACATCCTCTCTGCTGGCTTCCTACTTTGCTCAAGGCCAGCTGACTGGATGAGACTTAACTGATTCCAGGGCATCCTATTCACAGCACTACAAAGTCTTCCTCGAGGACTGCAGATTTCCTTCATGTTCAGAAACTTTCACTGTAACTGTATTCCCAGCTGACCAGTTGGAAGGCCTGGTCCACAGTAAGGGCCACCTAAGCGGCACGCGGATGCTACTGATGAACTGGCTCTTTGACTGGGGTCTGCAGCACCCTCCCATGCTGCCCCGCACACCAGCCAGCTTGCTGTGGCTTCTTCGTGCAGACCTGTGTGCCAACCAAGCAAATATGCTCTTGTCTCTTCTCCCGCTCCCTCCCCTGTGACTGGCTTGACCTATCATAGACCTTTTTCTTCCCTACCTTCTTCCAGGACACACCTTCTCACTGTCTGTTCTTCCAAGAATACCTGCAAAATCCTCAACAGTTTGCAACTCATACCCAGAGGCTTGCTGCTTTCGTTTGTGCTTGCTGCTGGCGTGTACGTCACTCAGCCATCAGCAGTTGGGGTATTCGCTGTACGCAAGGGAACATGCCTCATCTGTCAAATAAAGCCAGTTTTCCTTCAGTCTTCTGATCATCAAGGTCACTTGGAAATTACTCCAAGTTCTTGCTTGTACAGTATAAAGGGGACAGTGCCTGATTGAATAAATGAGATTCAAATTATAAAAAATTATTTGAGAAGTTCAAAGCAACATACGAAGAGCAGGCAGAATTTTTAAAAATAGCTACAATTTTCTGAGCATCTGCTAGATACCAGGCAGTGCCATGTGATACTAATAACTACCTTACATGATATGTATCACCATTTTCAGAAGAGGAGGTCAAGGTCCAGAGATGTGAAGCAATTTGTCGATAGTAGAGCCAAACTCAAACCCAGATCTGTCTGACTCTAAAACTCATGCTCGCAGCTATTTCACTGTAGTGCCATCCTTCTGCCGAGGGTGGGGCAGGGCAGAGATGCAGGTGCTAATTTCTGTTTGAATGCTCCAAGCTGCTTAGCAAGGAATCCTGCCTATACTAGGGATTTGGTAGAGTTACCAGATGGCTGCCAACCAGGCCCAAAGACATTGAGGCTTACATGGACCACCATAGAATGCCCTGCACTTGGCAATTCTGTTTTTATAGCCTAGTGTCGTCTTACAGGGGAAATTCCTCTTAACTCTCCTTCCTATGTCAAACTCCTCTTGACCCTAAACCCAGAGGGAATGTATCATGGAGATTCGTGTGGCTTGCCTTAGGTCTTTGTGTAAAGAACATCCTTGCCCCTTTCTGTGGGTGTGAAGCTCTGGCTTCTAGTCAGCTTCAACCTCAGTTACCCCTGAAGCCTGATCACATAAGGCATCTTTGGAGATGAGCAGCCTCAACCTAAAAGTGCCTCCTCTCCTGGCTTCTTTCCTGCAGACACCCTGTGCTGCAGCTACACAGGATGCTTTGTAGGTCCCGGAATGCAGCACAGTGTTTCATGCTTCTGAGTCTCCCCATTTGCTGTTCCTTTTGTCATCTTTCTAACTCTGAATCATGTTAAACGTTTTCTCTGGGAAGCCTTCTCTGCCCTCCTTCCAAAGCGGAATCCTCTTTTTCTATGTTCTCAATATTCTGTGCTTATCTCCGATCACATCATTTACAAAATTATGCCAAGAGTCTCTGTCTACCATCTGTCTCTCTTACTATGCTGCAGTCTATTCTAGGGACATGTTTTAGCCAGAACCAAGCATAGTACTTGGCCTCTAGTAGGTACTTAGTAACTGTGTGTTGAGTGAATGAACGTTTGAATATATATCTTCACTTAACTTTCTAAATCTCAAAAAGTAGTGGCTAATAAAAAGATAAGCCATTCTTCTCCCACAGGTATTCTCCCTCACCCAGTTAACTCCAAACTATAGTCAATTATATGAACTCCCAGAAAAATACAAACAATAAGTAGGCTGCCACCTGTGAGAGGGATGCTTGCAACTCCCATATATTTTGGGGCAAAAATCCCAGCATTTCTGGGACAGTGGGCTGTCTCCTGCATAATTGAAGCCTTGAAACAATAGAGATCTACAAGTATTGATAAACTCTGGCAGGGGATGCAGTAAAGGCATATGCCAGTGATCTCTCACATTCAGCCTCCCTGCCTGGGAGACCTTAATCCTCTTGTTGCTGTCAACAAACTGGTTTGAAAGCAGTGAGTGAACTGGTCTCTTTAGATTCTAAGAAGGCAGTTCAAGGTTAGGGCACCAGCCAGGAAGTTGAAAATTGCCTGCAGTCTCTCCTTTGAACTAGGTGCTAATTTGCAGAGCCCTGGACCTGCCCTTCCCTTGCTTCGTGATAGAAAGAGTCGATTCAAACCTTCCAAAACTGAGACTGAGGTCTAATGGAGCCAATTTCTTGTGTTTCTTAGAAGTAATGAACTTTCCAGTGGGGGTGGGGAGGGCTGCTATAGTTACTTGTCCTTAGGAAGAAATAACAAGGTCCAGAGAGATTTCTGTGCATTAATATTTCACAGTCACAGGCTGATATGCCCATCTTAGCTGCAGAGGGAGAGACGTGGCCTCTCCTGGTGTCATAACTTCGGCGAGGAATGCCCTCCTTCCCCACCCTCAGATTAAGCTGGAACAGGGAGCAAATTAATTGATTTTACCATCATCACCAGCAGACGTTTGCTGAGCATCTATGAACATGTGGAGTATCATGCTGGACAATGCAGAAGATAAAGGAAGCACATCTTTTGAACTAAAGTACATCTTTTCAATTAAAAACAATAAGACATGTCCGACTCAAAAAGCATACAGTCTTGCTGGAAAGATAGCATATACATACACAAAAATAAAAGTATTTCCATTTCATTTAACCTAAGACATCTCTGATTATAAGGTGTACCATTAGTTTATTAACTCTAGAAAAAAAAAGCCCTGCCAATTAATCTGACATATCAACTGTAATATTCATCCCAATTACAAAAATGCTAGAATGGGAAGAATAATCAATTTTTTTAATCAATGAAATACATATGTAATAGAGTGCATGTTGAATGACAAATGTATCATGCCAAGAAAGCATGCAGGAACTCTGAGGAAACACCCGCAACTGTGAGTTACAGCTAACAGGAAGAACACAGAAATTGAGCCTGAGCCAAAGACCCTTGAACCTTAAATCACTAAAGCAGAAGGAGGGATTCCACTGAATCCCTGAAACTGAAACCAAGAAGTGTTATGGAAGTGTTACGGTGCAATGAGCGGATCAGTTACAGGAAGACTGTATGCAAAGGCTGGACTGACAGTAAGCCATAGCATCGGCAAGACCCAAGTGGTCTATGGGATTACACCTATTTTACCTAAGTTTTGGCTCTGAAGAGAACCAATTTGGAAGAACATACATGTCCCACATATGGAGTGTTGTCATTCAGCAGGACTTATCAAGCATCCCCTAAATTCAAAGTACTTCAGAAGAAAACAAATGAATTACATAAATTCTGCCTATGAAAGGAGATTATTCATTTACTGAAATAACTATAAGACAGATACCATCCTTATCCCCATTTTAAAGATGACACAGAGGTCAAGTAACTTACCCAGTGTCACACAGCTGGTAGACAGCAGAGCTAATATTCACATCTGAGCACTTGAACTCTAGAGTTCACAGTGACTGCCTGACACACTGCATGTCCGAGGGCAGGGCAAAGCAGAGAAACCTGACAGGTAGGTCAGAGAAGGGAAGAGTCCTGTTGGCTGTATGGTCAAGGAAGGATAACTAGAATTTGATTTGTGGCCCTCTAGACAGTATGAAAAAAGGCATAAATTCTGGACAGGGGACAGTAAAGATTGCCTGGGTCAAAGAAATAAAAATTAAAATGTTAGTTTACATTGTACAGAGCTATTGAGTGCCAGTGGCTTTGGACAACTGTAGACAAAGGAGAATGGATCCTGATGGTTTTTAGTCAGAGGTCAGATCTGTGCACTAGGAAGATTAATTTGCACTCTATAAGATAGATTACAGCAGGAAGAAAATGGAATCAGGAACATCAGTTAGAAAATCACTGCTACTCTAAACAAAAGGATTTTTTGACCCAGGATGATGCTGAGGTTAAATCATGGTCTTTGTTTTTCATTAACCTCAAAAGGTTAATGATGTGCCCTCCTCTTAAAAAAAAAAAAAACCTTTGGGTGGTTGATCTATGAACTTATTTAAGCCTTATGAGCTTTATTTCCAGCTTGGGTATTTGGTGGCATCATTTGTCCTAAAATGATTGCGTCCCATTTTCCATGAGCGGCACATGTAAAGGAAAACACAGGGTAGGAGGCAAAGCATAGGAATAGGCAGCCATGAGGCCAGCAGCTTCCTTTGCAGTCTTCTCAATGTGTTTGTCAGCTTTCCATCACTACAGCAAATACCTGAGATAATCAACTTAGAAAAGGCTTATTTTGGCTCACACTTTTGGAGGTTCTAGTCCATGACTGATTGTCCTTGCCTTGGGCCATATCACGGCAGGAACATGTAACGTACCAGCATCATTCACCGCATGGCCAGGAAGCTAAAGAGAGCAAGGGGGGAGTAGAGGCTCTACAGTCCCCTTCAAAGGTAATGCCGCCAATGGCCTAAGACCTCTCACAAGGCTTAAATGTTCCACCATCTCCCCGTAGCATCACCCTGCAAACCAACCCTTTGAAACACTGACAAGATAGTCAAACTATAGCATTTGGTAAAACAAATGTGTATTGTCCCTAACTGTATTCTTTATGTCTGTAAATGTAGAACTACCTTACAAAGCCCAAATTTTAAACCTATTTTCCTAGTATAGGGAGCCCATCAAGTTGTAGAACTGGAAGAGATTTGTGTGCTCACCTAGGCCAGATCTCTTGTTCCACTGAAAAAACTCTGCAGTTCTGATAAGAAAGAATTCCTTGTCTTGGGCCACACAGTCAGCAGGTAGTGGGACATGCCTTTGATTCTCCTAGCTTCCCTGACCTGAACCACCTCCAGCTCTCACTTCAGATGGACAGCCCTTGGCAGGACTCTGTGTCCAGAGCAGTGGGCTGCATTTCTAGTGATGTGCTTATTACTCACAAACCTTTGGGACTCCTGGAGCCTAACAGATTGCTGCATGGGTGCCATATCAGGAGTTGTCTTTAAAATGCCTGATTGTTGCTGGGCATGGTAGGGCACAACCTGTAATCCCAGCTGTTTGGCAGGCTGAGGCAGGAGAATCACAAGTTGTAGGCCAGCCTAGCCAATTTAGAGAGACCATGTCTCAAAATAAAAAAATAAAAAAGGATGAGGCTACAACTCGGTGATCCCTGGGTTCAACCTCCTGTATCATTAAAAGAAAATGGAGAAGGAGGAGAACAAGGAGGAGGAGCCACCTGATTGTTAAGTTTGCCTGATTTGTTTTGGTTTTTTGCAGTACTGGGGATTGAACCCAGGGCCTTTGGACTGAGCTGTATACCCCAGCCCCTACCCCCCTTTTAATGTTTTATTTTGAGGCAGGTTCTCACTAATTTGCCCAGGTTGGACTTGAATTTATGATCCTCCTGCCTCATCCTCCCAGGGTACTTGGATTACAGGCATGAGCTGTCACACCCAGCAAGTTTGCCTGATGAACAGCCTTTACTGCTTGTTAACCTCTGAGCTCCCCCATGTAGAATTAGGAGACAGAGCTTAGACTGGTTGGGGAAAATTTATAATCACCAAATTGCTGGTGGCAGTTTCCACCAAGGTTCTACAATCGCCCCAGATCCAACACATCTTCTCCAAAACTACACTGGTGCTCATGTTTTCCAGTTCCATTATCAGTGTCATCTAGACTAAGACTTGGCGGGCCTTCAAGATTCCTTCTGTCTCTGACTCCAGCAGCCATCCACCAAGAACCACTGTGCTTTTCCTTTGTAATGCTTCTTGTTTCTGTTCTTTCTGTCCCTGTTATCATCCTACTTGGACTTTCATGGCAGACTGTGATGAGATACTTGGACACTAACATGGAGATAAAATTTAAGAAAGAAATTAGGTTTTTCTAACGCAGTTTGAAATCCGAGTACCTGTAGCATCACAGGATTTTTTAAAATGTTAGTTTGAGACCCAGAATTTGCCTTTTTCCTTCCTAATTGTGAGATTTTGGTTGTACAAATCCATTTGGGAGTTTCCAGCTGTGGCCCTCTGTGGATTTGCAGGGCACAGTCTCTCTCTGTGGCTCTCCAGCTGTGGGGGCCTCTGGAGGCAGCTTGAAACAGGACAGATTCCACAGAGCTGCCCTCATACTGAGCTGGCCTGGATGCCACCAGGCAGTGATTTGCATGAAGACAAACAATCTCTGAGATGAATTTTCTGAATCCATACTACATACAAAGCAGGAACTAGATGCTGAAGGGATTATGTTTTTAAAAATTTTGTCCTTACCTCAAAGAGTCAGCTTGACTAAAATGGAGGAAAGAAAAATTACCAACACAGAAACAGCACATGAGAACAAAGAAATTTCAGATCAGGACAATAAGTTTATTTTCTTGTTGCAAATAAACCATTCTACTTTCAGGCAAGATGTTAGGTTCTGGGTAAAGACATACACTGGAGTCTCCAACCACAGGGAATCATGGTCTGGAAAGGAAGATAAATGAGAAACAGTCTAGCTCACTGCCATAAACATTATTATGACAGAGGTAATCCCAAGGTACTCTGAGAACCTAAATGAAGACTGAAATAGTATTTGTAATTATAGCTAGAAATGCGTGTGCATGACAGATGCCAGGTGTTGTGCTGTGTGCATTATGTCATTTGTCTCATTTTAGTCTCATAGGGTTTTTCCTCTCTCATTTCATCTTGTAACCACTTTCTGGACAGAAACTATTTCCAACTTTCAGATCAGGAAGCTGAGGCCCAGAGAGGTTAAATGGCTGGTCCCAGATCTCACAGTTTGTAAAATAAACATTAAAAAAAAAAAGTAAGTGGTCAGCGGTAGTCCAGCCCTGGTCTGCTGGATGCTTCCTGTGGCACAGGGGCAGCAGGGACACGGGGGGTCGCAGGTATCACAGTCATGGGGAAGGGCGTGGAAGAGAAGAGAACGTGGCTCCTCGGGAATCCGGTGTTTTTCTGAGTAGTTGGAATGGTCAGAAAAGCCTTCCCAGAGGAGATGAGCGCTGAGTTGGGCTTTGAGGGACAGCCCAAAGAGCCCGGTGTTGGGCACAACTATTTCTGTGGGAGGAGATCCAGAAGAGAGAGGATGCTGGCCAGGTCACACTCCAGGAGAGAAGTGAAAGGGATGAAAGCAAGAGACCTCGGGTTTGGGAAGCCGTTTGTGTGTCTGTGGGAGGTGTGCCGTCAAGGGACATGGTAGATGAGTCTAGCTGCACTGTCTAACCTGGTCTTTCCCCTTCAGCGTACGCTCAACTGCAGCCGCACCAGCTCCTCCCACAGCCATCATCAAAGCACCTGCAGCCCCAGTTTGTGATCCAGCAGCAGCCGCAGCTGCAGCAGCAGCCCCAGCCACCACGGCCTGCACCCCAAGCCCAGGCCCAACCCCAGCTCGCCTCAGTCCCCCCAAGTGTGGCCCTGCAGCCCGGCTCAGAAGCCCACAGCATGCCACTAGGCCCAGCTACGCCCGCCATGCCACTCCAGTGCCCCACTGCCCATCTACACAAGCCCTGCAGCAGTCAGCAATGTCACCCTCCCACACCTGACCCTGGGCCTCAGAATGGACATCCCGAGGACATGTCCCACACCCCTCAGCGCAGGTTCCAGCACACCTCAGCTGTCATCTTACAACTACAGCCTGCTTCGCCGGTGGTGAGTAAGCTGACCCCAAGGTGCAAGGAACAAACAGGGAAGCCACGACTCAGTCCCCATTCACATATTTTGTTGAACTCCCATAAGTGTTGAACTCATCTCTGGATAGTCTAAGAAAGAAGTCAGGCTCTCTCTAACTCGGGGATGACTGAGTTTAAGGTCCTTGCCTGCTACTGCAAGTTCCATGGAAACTGGGGTAGGTCCAAGAATGCAGGGTCACTGTGTGAGCAGACTTATCTCTCTGTCCTGCCCCTCAACAGCCTCAGCAGTGTGCCCCTGATGACTGGAAAGAAGTGGTGCCTGGGGAGAAGAGTGTGCCTGAGACTCGGTCAGGCCCATCACCACATCAGCAAGCCATTATCACTGCCATGCCTGGTAGTCTGCCTGTGCCCAAGAGCCCTAACATCCAGCACTCCCCAGCTCACGGTATGAAGCACAGCTGGGCCCCTGGGGGAGGGGAGGAAGTCACCCTTCCTTGCCATCCTCTGGCACCTTGCACCTGGGTGTTGAGAATGGGAGGGTAAACTTTTGCAAGCCCAATGAGGCAACAAGTTAACTGGGCATTTGGAAACAAGAGGGAAATAAGGTGAATCAGAGAGAAAGACAAGAATCCCAGAAGATATAAGAGTGAATGCAAGGGATTGGGGAAGTAGCTCAGTGGTTAGAGTGCTTGCCTAGCAAGCATAAGGAGAGCTGAAAGTTCTAGAACCAGATTCTGAGGCCCACATGTCATTGGTGCCAGATGTATGTGCATGTAACAGGTGCTAGGTAGAGACCTGAGGCAGAGGCTCAGTGGTTGCAGATCTCGCCTTCATTTAGTATGAGAGAGAATTTTTGAAATTGGAAATGTGGCAAGGTACTGCAATATATAAGAGGTAACGGAAATACCTAGGGGGAGTTAGAAGAGGATTCAGAGTGAGTTCAGTTCACAGAAAGCATCTTCAAGGGAAGCTGCTCAGCTCTGGGGTCCCCATATGTCTATCTGTGCATTACAAGTGGGCTTCTCCAAGGCTTCGGTTTAAGGAGACTCTACTGAGTTGCTCCACCCTGGTGAGAGAAGCACAGAAGTATCTGTGGCCTCTGCAGCAATCCATTTGCTTTCCCTCCCCCTCTGCCAGTTTGCACAGCAATCTTGGCCCAGATCTCAGTGACATTCTGTGCCACTGGCTGTCTGCAACTCAGGGAGGCAATTCTAGTAATGATACTAAGTGTGTTCTGGGAGGGGAGTAGGAGAAGCAAGAGAAAAAGGGTTTCTTTGGAAATCAGAGGAGAAATGAGAAGAAAAATATTTTGGAACAAGGAAGCGGGGAAAGGTTATAAGGTCCTATAAGGAATAAGGGATGGGATTAAGGAAAAGGAAGGCAAAAGAATGTGGAGAAAAGACACTAGGAAAAAGATGAGAAGAAGGTCATCCATTCTCTTTTTGTACACTCTCAATGATGAGCCTCGAGAGGCTCATCATTTTGAAAGCAGCCCGGAGGTTGGGAGGTGACATGACTCAGGTAGAGGACTATGCTGGCATGCATGAGGCGCTGGGTTCAATCTCACACTGAAAGGGAAGGAAGGGAGAGGAGAAGATGAGCAAGCAGATCCTTCCGTTGTGGAACTGCTTTTTTGTTTGTTTGTTTGTTTGTTTTTGTTTTTTTTTGTGGTGCCGGGGATTGAACTCAGGCACTTGTGCTTGCAAGGCAAGCACTCTAATCACTGAGCTAAATCCCCAGCCCCGTGGAACTGCTTTAATTATCAGAAAGTTGCTCTTCCAATTAAGCCACCAGCAGTCCCTCTGGGTCTTGGCCACCACTAGTCATGATTCCCTCTTGTGAATGATAAGAGTCTGTCTCATACAGCGCAGGCAGTTGTCATGTCTCTCGCATCTCCTCCCTGTTAAAAAGAGGATCTCTAGGCTAAAGACTAGCTCGGTGGTTAAAATGCTTGCCTCGCAAGCACAAGGCCCTGAGTTTGATCTCTGGCACTGGAAAAAAAAGACAAAAAAAAAAAACCCCAAAACAAAAACATAGACTGGTGTGAAGGCTTTTCTCATTTTTTCTTTATGACACGTCAAAACCTCCATTCCCACCTTTCTGGTCATGCTTGTCTACCTACGTTCTACCTTTCATTACTCTCCGAAAGTGCAGTACCCAAAAAAGCAGATTAATTCCAAGTATAAAAGGCCACTCATCTTTATAAGCCTACTAAGAGGCAGGACTATTTTCCAGATCCATATGGAATTGTAGGAAGGCACTAAAATTTTTTCAAACACCTACTAAGTGCTAGGTAACGGTTCTATTTTTTATCTCCATTATTCAAAGGAAGAAATAAAAGCTTGAAGGAGCTCCAGGTCACACACCCTGGCGCTGGCTCCTAGTACAATAACTCCTCACTGTCCTTCATTAGGCCATTATGCTTGTGGCCCCACATTAACTCTTCTGACCCACAGGAATAATGCTGTTGGTTCACAGGGGACAATCTCAACTGAATTCCAGAGGCCTTGGTTTAATTTTGGTTTTGTTTTTGAGGTCACTTATTTGAACTGCTATCTTCCAGATCTCCTCAGTCTCTTACTTTGTGTGATTTATATTTTGAACCAAAATACAATTATATCTGCTAAATATTATCTTGTGAATTTATCCCATAGTTCCAGCCTAACAAGAGATTAGTAATAGTTAATAAGCTAACATTTATTAATTATCTCTGGCAGGCTCCCCCTATACTTCTTTACTTAATCCTGACAACCCTCTGAGGTAGGAAATTTTCTTATCCCAGTTTTAAAGATGAGAAAACTGAGGCACTGAGAGAATAAATGGTGAGGCAGGAATTTTTTATATCTGAATTCTGTTACTCATTATACTAACTTATCTGCTTACTGTTGCTGCCGGTAAACCACACAGTATATTTTCTTTGCTTTTACCAGTTTGCTTACAGAAATGTTATATATATAGGACCTGACTGAAGACACATGCCTTGTCTCCAGACTGCTGGAGATCAACATTTTTTGGTTCAAGTATTTGTTATCTAACAACCCCTAATTGAACTGACTTTTACCTTCCCCATCTTGTTCATAAAGCTCTCAAAAAGCTCTTTTTGAAATGTAATCAAGGTGATCAACACACAACAAGGATCTGCCTCTTGAGGTCTTAGCTATCTTTGGAGAGAAATAAGCCTTGCTTGCATAGTGGAAACAATGGCCAAGCACCCACAACTTAAATATCCATACATTCTGTGTATGTTCAAATGCCCGGTTCTGTTCTGACATCTGTGGGACAGGAGGCAGTACACAGGGAAATAAGGTCTGTTCCCACCTTCAAGGAGTTTAAGGTCCGCTGGGAAAGATGAAAATTACACAGGAAGAAAATGAAAATGAAATCTAAAATGTGATAAATGCCTCAGAAAGATTTTAGGTAAGCGCTTTACAAGTTACAAAGAGGGAAATGCTACTTCCAAGTAGAGATTATCAGGATAGATTTCAGGGAGGACATGGCATTGATCTAGAGCAGAGGTTGACAAACTATAGCCTCAGGTCCTCATCCATCACACTGCCATAATGATTTTAACAACCAAAAGAATACTGTTTCATAAGACACTCTCAGATACTGAGATACAAATTTCAGTGTTCATAGTTTCACTGTTCTGTTGGACCACTGCCACACACATTTGTGTACATATTGTCTGCAGCTAAAGGCCAGGTGGGCAGTTGAGAGTGAGACCACGTGGCCTGCAAAGTCTGAAATATTTCCTCCCTTGTCCTTTACAAAAAAAAGTTTGCCAACTACTGTTCTTGAGTCTGGACATTGTAGGACAGGTGGGACCTGAACATACAAGGTTTGGGAAAGAGCATTCCAGGAGGGGCCAGTGAAAGTCGGGGTGGAAGGATAGGAAAGTGTGTCCATGTTTGGGAATTAGAAGTATTCAATCCTTTGTTAGTTTATAAAGGAAATTGTAAGAAATGCGGAGGCAGGGCTGGGGATTTAGCTCAAGTGTTAGAGCGCTTGCCTAGCAACTGCAAGGCCTTGAGTTCAATCCCCAGCACCACCCTCCCCAAAAGAAAAAGAAATCAAAGAAATGCAGAGAGGGGAAGAATACGTGAAATTTTAATGAAAAGGGGATTTGCAAATTCAGAAAAAGTAACAGGGTACAAAAGAAATGAGCAAAAAAGGAAAAAGGTAAACATTCAGAGAATACGAAATAAATGTAAAATGTGGAAATAAAGAGGTGAGACCGGAAGGGGGAAAGCAGACAAAGATACAGAAGCAGAATGATAGAGCACGACTGTAAATACTAAGAAAGGCATGGAGAAATGTTGGGATTAGAGAGAGGTCAAGAATGGGAAAAGAACTTCATTGTGGTCTGTGCAGAGCTGTGCGTCACATCCTAGGTTTTTGTATCCTCTTAGCTCCTTGTATGTTTCCTGAAGGAAGGTGCCCCCCCCCGCCCCGCCGACAGTTCAGATTAAAACCAGCGTGTTTTGGGAAGAAAACTAACATTTATTGGGCTCCCACTGTGCGCCAGGCACTGCAGACAATTTGTAGATCAGTTAACCTTCACATTAAACCTAACAGGCAGGGATTACACCTTTTATGGAGGTAAGACTGGGTCACTTCGGTCATTACTTCACCTCTCTGATCGCAGTTCCCAGTGGGGAGAATAATGACTACTTGGAGGGTTGTTGTTAACAATAAGGGAGGGGCAGTGTACATTAGGCCCTGACACATACTAAGCCCTCAATTACTGACGGTCGTCATTAGGATGTTTGCCTCCGAGGCCCCACAGATAGCGAATCGTCGAGGCCGGAGTATCCGGGTACCCTGCCCAGGGGGAACTCTGGCTGCGAGCAAGGACAACAGCGCCGGGCCCTGGCGCTCGCCTGCCCAGTCCCAGACCCACACCCACACCCGCCGCGCCTGGGGCCCCGTCGCGCCTTCCGGAGAGTGCGGGGCGGGGCCGGCCGCACAAAGGAAGCGCGCAGCCCGAGGCCCCGCCCCTCCCGCCGGCCCCGCCCCGCCCCCGGCGGAGGCGGCCGCGGGAGTCGTCCCGGACGTGCCGCATTGTCTCCGCGGCGCTGCAGCCCTCGAGCGCCCGCCGCGCGCGCTGCCCGGCCGCCATCCGCGCCCCCGCCTGGCCTCGCGCCCCCGCCTGGGCCAGTGCCCCCGCCGCCCTTTGTTGAGGCCGGCCAGGCCGCTGCGGTCGGATGCGCCGCGGCAGCCCCGGGCCCCGGCTCGGAGGCTCCCGGCGGAGAGCAGGCGGCCCTCCCGGGCCCGGGACCCAGCGCGAGGCGGCGCCGGGCCGAGGGGCTCCGTAGGCCCCGCCCGGCCAGGCCCAGCCGGGCCCTGGACAGGTCAGTGCCGGGGCGGGGGAGGGGTGCTCGCCGGAGGGCCCGGGCCGCGCCGAGCTGGAGAACGGGCACCGCCCTCGGCCGCGCGGCGGGCCTACTCGGCTGCCAGGCCGTGCCAGCCGCGGCGCTCGCCGGCTCGGCGCCGGGGAGGTGCCCCGCGACCTGCTGCCCGCCAGCGCCGAGCGCCCGGGAAGCTGCCGCGTCACCCTCGTGTGTCCGGGTCCCCGCTCGCCCGCCCCGGGAGCACGACTTCCCGGCGGATCGACTACACCTATCCAGGAGGCGCCTGCGGCCTCGCTGGGGAGTTTTGTTCCTAACGTAGTTCAGCCTCACGAGGTTTCTTATTGGATGGAAAGGGACAAGCTATTCCGTGCCTGTCCTCTCTTCCATTTTTAGAAGAGCATTTTCTTTCTGTGCCAAATGAAGGTATGCTGCATTTGTTGGTTGTTTAACGTTAAAACCGGGATTTGTGGTTCGTGAAATTCTCTATTTAATTGCAGTTCACAAAGCGAGGTAATTTGCCCAAGGCCAGGTTACAAACCTTTGAAGCTGCGGTCTGAACCCCTCCTTCTCTGGCTACCCTGTTGTTGGATGCCAGTTTATTCCCGTTGAGACCCACACCTTTCCAACCCCCTCCTGCCTTTGCTGCCTGCACAGATTTCACTCACGTACTTTCTGACCAACTTTCTTTTCCTTCCTGCTCCGCACCTAGAATGTTTACCTTCGGGGGCTATCTCGAGAGCACACTTTTCTTCTTTTTCTTGCTTTACAAATCAGTGACAGCTTTCCCCCTCAGAGATCTCCCATCCTTGATCCTTAATTCCCTCCCATTAGCATACTGGGCCCACAGGATCCCTTGTAAAATAAACTACCGACCTAAATCCACCGTATGTCCCCAATTTTTCTGGGACAACCCCAATTTAAACTATTCCATCCCTTTGTCAGCCCGAGTATCTCAGGTTTTAGGTTTATGAAATAGTGTCACTTTGACTATTTTAGACCCCACTGTCCTAGGCTTTTTCAGCCATTTGGCCCTGGGGCATTACTGGGTAATCCAATTATCATTCACCTGGGTTTTTTTTTTTTCCCCCTCTTCAGTCAACCCATATGTTGGAACTGCCAGGATTTCTAGGTCAGCACGACCCTTTCAGGCTAATGAGGCAAGGAAATGCCTTCTTGTTCCTGTACTCCTATCTTCTCCCTTTTTACTCTGGTACAGGGCAACAGACCTGCAACAGTGCCTATTGATTAGTTTAGGTTTGGATCACAAGAGATGAAGGGTTTCACATCCTTTTGAGTGTAGAAGGTACCCTACTGTAGGGCAACAGATATTTTGTTTTGAACCTTAATATACTGCCACAGCTAAATAGTTACGGTTTCATTTAGTTAGATTTAACACACCTTTGTCAGGCTCCTATTTTAGGTGAAGTGTTGTTGGAGGCTTGTGGAGACTATAAAAGTGATTTTAACACATAACCCCCAACATCTGAATTGTTTCGGAATATTCACACTTTCAAGCCACCTGATAACTGTTTTCCACTATTAATTTTTGCACATAAGTTCAAGCCCCTGTGAGTCAGGGACAAGGGCTTCTGGCTTGGCTCCTTGACAAGGGCAGGCTTGTTTCACAGAGGGTCCGGCAGATGGGGAGTGGCGCTCTTCTGGCACCTGCCCTTTCCAAGCAGTGTTTGTCACGTGAGCCCAGCTTCTCTGCCCTCCCAAGATCTGTTTCCAGGCTTATCCATACACACTGGAAAGAATAGCTGCCCCTTTTCTTCCAGCTTTAACCTCAAAAGAGTGGGTAGTTTCTTAGTCTGTGTCTCGGTTGTTCTTGGTTTCTAGTTGTAGAACTGCATTTTCATGTGCAATATTTCCTGTTTTCACCTCCTTCTCTTTCTCCCCCAAACCGTTCTTTACTGACATGTGGTACATAAGTGCTTAACGAATGTTGATAATGGTGGGTTTATCACATACCCACCTTCTATCACTTTTCACTTCTCTTCCACACCCTGCCTTAATTTTTAATTTACCTTCAAGTATCATTCATATATATTATTTTCTTCCCTCAAAGTAAAGAGGAAACTCCAGCTCTCTTCCTTCCATCCTAGTCATGCTCTCCCATCCATTGCTTCTCTGCACCCCTCCCTGGAGGATAATGTTTTAGAAGGGTATGTTTTATTCTATAGACATACTCCTGTCTTTGACTTTCTAATATAAGCTGACAGCGAGATTTCTTTTCCTGCCATGGAGACCCCTTCCCCCAGCTCTGACCCTGTGCCTCTTACTTGCTCTGGCTCAGCCCCAGAATCCACTCTTTTTCAGACCACATCCTTTTTCCTGCCTTACTCATTTCCTGTCCCAGATGCTTTGGATCCCTTTGGTTCTGATCTTTCAGAGGGAGAAGGGATAAACCACGTGAAGAAGAATAGATGGATAGATGATCTTATAAATCATACTCTTAAATCAATTGTCCCTTCCCTGGGTTGTTTTATTTAAGGAAATACATACACTGTCTCAGAATTAAGAACCCATGTGCTTGGGAGTGTCTCTGTGTCTGTCTGTCTCTTTCTCTGTCCCCCTCCCTCTCCCCTTCCCTCTCCCCTATACCACAGACGACTTCACTGTCTTACACTCTTCCCCTAGGTCTCTATCCTCCTTTGGGCTGAAAGTATCACTAGGCATTTGGTAACCATTAGGCATTTGGTAACCACCTGCCAAATAAAGTTCACCTACCTCCTGCCAGTTCAGTACTTCCAGGTAGTGTGGATCAGCAAGGTAAAATAAAAGTTAAAAACTAGGGAATAGGATGATGATTCTGGTTCTGGTACTACTGTCCCATGTTAGTTTGAAACTACCAAGGGCTTTTCCCTCGTCTTGAGTCAGTCCAGATTTATTTTCAGTTCTTCCAGCTGTTTGGTATATTTAATCTCCAAACATTTGGTCCCATCCACCAGAAAGATTGTCTTCTGAAAAGATATCTTCTAGAGATGGGAGAAGGGCCATGAGAATAAGGAGTCTTCATAAATGATGGCTTCCTTTTTTATTCTCTTTGCGTGGTGCCATTTTGCAACTGGAAGATGAAGAGGAGGAGTAATCTCAGAAAAGTGGTAATAGAGAAAAGGCTTTTGTGTACCCCTCCAGAGACTACCCTGCAGTGAGATCCAGTGTCTGGGCCTGTCCTTCCCTCTCATCACCCGCCCAGTCCCCACTCCCACGGAGAAGCGAGGGGAGGACTGATGCCTTATGCAGTCTATCCTGATGGGGCCTTTGTACCAGTGACAGAAATGTTTCTCTTCAGTGATGTAGCATCTTGAAGCTGGACTACCCCTCATGGTAGAGGTCTGAACATGTATAGATTTATGTTTTAAAGGTTTGTATAGTATGGTTTGAACTGTAATCTGAGTCATCATTTGCAAAGACTCCGAATATGTTTTCTGTTTAAGTGCCACTTAAGCTAACTTTATTCCTAAGTCAAATAGACATAGTTTTCATATTAAGCATTAACATTTAAAATGTTTTATTTTGAATTATTACCTACACCAGAATACTGATGTGATATTTATAAAGATATTCAGAGGCAAACCATCTTTGCTTCTACTTTATATCATGGATATTTTTGGAATTGTTAGAAAAACAACCATTTGTCTATCTAAGACAATTTTTTAGAAACTCTGAACTTTTTTTCCCCATCAGTAACAAAAGAAGAATATAATTGACATGGTCAGTAAATGAGCTGATTTTTAGTTAATCGAGAGTTATGCAATTTAGAATTATTAGTTTTTGAAGATAAAGACTTTAATAAGCATATTTTAAATAATAAACTCTTACTGGAAGATTAATTATAAGACCATCTAGGCCAACACAGTAAACTTCATGCCTTTTTTCCCCTTCCCCTTCCAAGTTATTTATAGTTAGTAAAAAAGGACATATTTTCCTACTCTTTCAATTTTCAAATGACAGAGTAGTTCAGATAAGCCCAAAAGAAAAGAACATTCTTTCTACATCTGCTAAAGAAATGATTGCTGCTAACACAAATTGCCAGTGTTCTAAGATGAATCCAGATGTTGAAGACAGTCCCAGTTTGCTATTATGACTTTCTTTAAAGCACAAGCAAATGTCTGTTTCTTGGATGATTTTCTTCTTAGCAGTGAAATTTATTATCATTTCTGTTGAGAAGAGATTACTGTTAGATGCTTTGTCATAACCAGCTCTTGCGCAGTAGATGAGGAGGACCAGGACTGATACTGAATTTTGAAAATGTTGGCAAGAAAATTAAAGTTCATGACTGCTGAGACTTATTTTCAAAGGTCTAGATGCGTGGCTATTATGTCTCAAATAATGCGTAATTGTTCCTAGTTACTAGTATCTTTAGTATATTTGAAGTCACCCACATGGGTTCCAAAACTACACAGCTGTATTAAGGTATTTGAAACAACCAAAACACATGACACTTTAAATTAAAATGAATGTGAAGCAAAAAAATTTGGTTTAATCCACATTTCCAAGCTTCCAATAATCAGTACTATCTATTCTTTCAGTTGACTGGTGGCAAATAGGGTACTGAAAGCTTAGACAAGGGTACAGGAAGAAAAGGGGTAATGTTTTCCACCAGAAGAAACTAGCAGAAGGACTGATTTATAAGATAAGTATCATCTGGACCTAAAATTAATGTAGGCAAGACAACTGAGGCTTGGCACTGCCCCCTCCACCCACCCCCTGCCATTATCTAAGATTAGTGATCCTGCTGTTGGTAGTGAAAAATAAAAGTCAAGTTGGGGAATATGGTTACCTTTCCTTGTTATTAGCTATTAAATAATTGGGGCATTTACTAAACATGTCTAGATTTCTTTTGTTAACAGCCAGAAATCCCTCTTCCATGAGTTTAGCCTTTTAAACTGATTTCGTTTCACAGGCTAAATCACCTCCTTACACTACAAGTTCTACAAACTTACTGTTTCTTAAATGAAGCGGTTCTGTACTTTTTTTTTGTTTTCTGGGGTTCTGCAGTGTCTCCTTAATAAGTCTGAGACTCTTTGTGAAAGATTTATATAAAAAGGGACTGTGGTGTTTGGATTAATAGCTATTGGCAATGAATTGAGATGCGGTCTGCACTAAAGGGCAGAAGCATTGCTGTTAGGTCAGAGTCACAGGACAGGATGCCCTGAGATAGATGAGGCATTAGGGACATGCGCAATGCCTCGGTTTGGACTACCGGAAAAGAACTCTGTTCTAGGGCTGGAAGAGGCTGGCCAGGGTGAGAATGAGGTTAAGGCTGCTTGCCAGGCTTCTCTCAGTGACGCCGCTCCTCCTGTGGCCAACTCAGGCCTGCTGCATTGTACTGTGCTGCGTTATCTTACTAAGTCCTCACATAGCCATGTAAGGCAGACAGAAGTAACCCAAGTCACAGACTAGGAAGCTGAGGCCTCGGGTAACTTGCTGGCATTACAGACTAGGATTAAGGCCTCGGTCTTTCTGATCCCAGATTCTTAACTGCCATGTCATGTAACTTCACCATGTCTTCAGTGCCAGGTGTGTCACATACATACACTGTTATTTAATACAACCTTGCAAGGTGGTGTGATCCTTTTTCTTAAAGATGGAGTTACTGAGACCTGGCAGTTACTGAGTGCTTGAAGCCACACACATCATCACGGGGAGGCAGAATGAGCCAGTGCTTTTCCCACCCTGCCATTCTTCCTTCATCTCCTGTGACCTGCAGATCTCTGTAGAGCCTCTTCCGCTGGTCCCAGACTCGCTGCCTGTGAAACTGTCACCTATGCCAGGGGACTGTGATGTGAGACCACTTGGGAGCCCACAGGCCTGGCATTAGATACCATCTTTTGAACTGGCCTTCATTGCCAGGGCCAAGCAGAACGCTGAAGACTCCACCTTGACCCCTGCAGCCAGAGTTAGCTCATTCCTGGCGCAGCAGCCTGTTGGAACTCACTCTGCGCTCCCGCAGGAACTGCTGCTGCATTTAACCTGCGCCCCTTTGTGGTGTTCAGCCCGTCGCCTGCCTGGGGGGCAGTTAAGCAGCCACTTGGAAATCCCGGATTGCTGCTGTTGTCCTGTGCCCTGTGGGGGAGGGCAGCTGTTCGCTCCATTGATTCCTTCCCTAGCGGGGGTGGCAGCTTGGAAGACGTTCAGCTGTTTACAATTCAGCTTATGTACACTTCAGCTAAGGATTGTGGGTGAGTCAGAAGGGCTCTCTCTGCCAGTGTCCTGAGAGACAGCATGAAAGTCAGCTGTATGGTAATGGCTGCCAGCAAGGGAGGAGCCAGCCTCCCCAACAGTCCTCAGCAAGTAGTGCTCGGCCCAAATGCTTTGGCTGTAAGAAGCATGTCTGTTCTTCAGTCCTGCTAACCCAGATTCAACCAGGTCATTCTGCAGTAACAATGAGGGCTCACTTCCGCCTCTGTGCAGGCCAATTCCCTCCAGCTTAGTGAACTCAGGTGTGGCTTAGGAGCAGGTGTCATGACTGAGAAGTTCACCACTATGCTGGCCAGAGTGCCCCAAGAGGTCCTCCTGTCATGTCACTTCTCTTCTCTTCTCTAGAGTTCTTGAAAGCAAGCTGCTCTTGTTGGCAAGCAGAGGAAGGTGCTCTGGGGGCAGGCTGGTGTGGTGCCTGTGTAACTGCCATAGTCTGGGTGTGCTCCAGGCCAGAAGGTCTTGCGTGGCTGACAGCTCTGTCCTTAGCAGAACTGAGGAGGTTAATAAACATTTGGCACTGGTTCTTCTGGTCCCTCCGCTTCTGGTATTCAGAGGACCCTGGGGTGGGAAGGGACCTACAATTTTCCTACCACTGAGCACACCTTTGGTGAGTGTTCTCAAAGGTGCTGTCTCCCAAATGGCATTCACTCTCACCTCACCGTGATTCTAAAATGCCCATCTGTGATACATACAATCTGCACAGAAGATGCATGTGTGATCACTGTGTAAATTTAATGTAAACACTCTTGAGAAGGAAATGAGCCATCTTAACTGATAGCTTTTAAATTTTGGAAACATGGTGTTAAATCATAGCATATCTAGTAGCTCTGTTGATGTTGCCTATGGGTTGTTTTTTTTTTTTTTTTTTCCTAAAAGCGTCTTGAAATATTGAATCTAGTTTTTGGGTTCTGATTAACCATGTTTAGGGATCCTTTTCCTATTAGTCCAGGAATCCCATTGTAGGAATCACTCACCTAGATTATCCCTCCCTCCCCAACCTGGCCTCTACTTTAGAATGTCCCAGAAGGCAGTTTACATTCCCTGTCCACTCTTCATGAGTGCCCTCATGCATTCCAGGGCTAATCTAACCGCAGCCCACCTGGGAAAATCTAAAGCTCTGAGTTCCGCCCCATCTGCCTTTGTGACATCAGGTAAGTTAGCTCATCCCCGAGGCCAAGCTGTTTCATCTAGAAAATTAAGATTTTTGACTCAGGGACCTTCCCTCAGATCCTGTGTGATCTAATGCCCTGTCATTCAAAACAGTCACTGCTCCCTATCCCCTCCCTCCCACCATACCTCTGTCCCTCAGCAGGCAGAAAGCAAGCTGCTTATCTGAGTGAAGTAATTCATGGTAAGGTGTGAATGACCCCAGGGCCAACACTTGC
This sequence comes from Hystrix cristata, assembly GCA_004026905.1. Classification (NCBI taxonomy): domain Eukaryota; kingdom Metazoa; phylum Chordata; class Mammalia; order Rodentia; family Hystricidae; genus Hystrix; species Hystrix cristata. The sequence continues at coordinate 102,335 of PVJO010001707.1, forward strand.
ATTTTAAAGAAGGTTGTTGGCCAAATGAGTCTCTCTAACTGATGGACTCTGTGAGGGTCCCAGAATAGAGCCCCAGGCTGCCTCCCCCTGAGGAGGGAGGGGTGTCAACAAATTGGTGCTCTTGAAATATTATGCCTCCCTCACTTTCAGAGTGCCACTAATTTCTTTAGGGGCTCAAATATGATTAAAGAGATTGTAAGGGTAGCCTTAGATCTTTTTGTAGGCCTGGGTACTCTGTCCTGAGCATACTGTGTGGCAGACCAGCCTGCTGCTGGGACTGGGTACTCTGATCATCTGCTGCCTGTGCCGGATAAGGTTCATAACTTCTGTCAACAGGTGTTCCCTTGGGGCTGTCCCTGGAGTAGGCTGTTCTCTAGGAACCCTGCTGATATCCTTTAGCCACCTTGTCATTCACTGGCATTGCTAAGCTCAGACACCATGAACATTGCTCTGGTGCTTGGGCCTGCAGCAAGTCCTCTGTTTTTGATAGGCGGCCTTTTGTTGAACAGAATTTGCCGTAAGAAAATAATCCGTGTTATCATCTACTCTCCACCTTTAAATTCTTTAACTTCATTAGTTCTGTCTTCATCCTGCTGCAACTGAGCAGGGATAGTTGGAAATCTTTTAAATTAAAATATTCCCTTCTCATATCTGGAGAAAGTGAAAATTGGCTAATGAACAGGCTGCAGAGGTAGAAGGAGAAGCTCCACTGGTTCTGTTTCCTCCACAGTCAGGTCTCCCAGACCTGTGAGACTGAGGGCAGACAGAGTGAGTGCTAGACCATCTGTATTGCTCTTTGCAAATGTTAGTACAGAACTGTATTCCAGCATAGCTAGTGGGGTTTTCTCCTTATCTGTACATATAAAGAGCATCAGAACTGGCCTGTAAGTGGCCAGATTTTGCATTTCTGGGACCAGCTTGACCTCTGTCTTCAACCAGCTGGAGAATGCAGCCTCTCTGGATGCTTACCAACTGGTCCTGTGCCTTCTGCCTCTAGAGGTCATTCCCCTTGCTGGGTTCCTTGATCTACCATAAGTGTTTCAAAATGGGACAAGAAACCTGGAATTCCAGGGCTCAACTTCACCCTCAGGTGTAGACTTAATGTTGTATCTCCCCTCTGCTGAGGAAATCCCACTGTGTCAAGAAGAAGTGGGCCAAATAGCTATTCTTTATAGCTAGGTACCCAGGAATGCCACCCCTGTAGGCAGCCACCAGTCTAACCTCTCTCCAACCACGAGAAGAGAGACGCTCAGAAGTCAATCAGCAAATATCAGCTGGTACCACATTGCTGTTTTGTATCAGGGACACCTATACTCTATGCTAACGATGAAGACAGAGGCTGTATTCCATGCGTTCCAGTTTAACAAACATTAGGTGTTAGGTTGCCGCCCAGATACGAGACCCAGGTCCGCCGCTCGGGCGGATACTGGGACAAAGCAGTCGGCCCAGTGGGCCAGGTTTATTAGGTTTATTAAAGCTCAGGATCGCGGCTTGGTTCAGGGTCGGGTCACAGCTCGGTGCCACAGCTCAGGGTCGCAGCGGCAATGGCCAGGCTCCATGCAGGAGCAAGGCAGCGGAGATCGGGCAGAGGAGAGAAGAAGCGGGCAGGCTGATGACGTTCTCCGACGCTCGCCGTGCAGCTCTTCGTGGTGTTCCAGCTCCTTGGTCTCACTCAAGCGAATGTGTCCCCGAATGGTTTGGATAGTGGCCTTTTATCCCTTAGCCGCCCCCCCCTTTTCGTGACGTGGGGGTTTGAAAAGTGCGCGTTTAGGATTGGTCCTTTCTGTATGGGGTGGTTTGGGTGGTGGTCATCGCCCCGGGCAAATTGGCGCGACGGACCTAACTGAGGACTCTAATCGGGGGAGGGGTCATTGTTTCGGCGGAGATTCTGCATCCCTGACTTAGAGACGGGAGAAGGGGGTTTAACCGGCGACGGCCATTTTGGCATCTGCCGGGTCATCCTAACATTAGGCATCATATCTTATACACTGGGTCAGCCCCTGGAGATATAGAGGTGACTGAGTCGTACAGCCCCTTGCTCTGCTTAGTAGAGGTAACCAGCCCCAAAGCAGGTAATTTCACATTAGGTAGTCTTTCCTATTTTATCCTGCTTAAGAGCTGTTTCTGCCAAAGCTGTGAATGAGACCAGAATTGAGAAGCAACCTAGAGGTTGAGCATATGTTCTGTGACACTTGCCAACACATTGTTTTGTTCACTGTGACCCAAATACTTGGTCTTTCGTGGTCAGCTTCAGTCCAAGACAAGTTTCGACCTCCCTGCTTCCCACTGGAGCTCAGCTTTAATTTCCCCCCAGCCCCTCCAATTCAGTGTCCTGCCTTCACTTCAGGTGCCTGACTGTATAAAGGCAATCGAGACCTGTGGGAATCCCCCAGCAACATTTTCAACCTTGGGACTAGGCAAGAGAATTGAGTAGTGAACCACATTCCAAAGATAGAGTATTTCTTTGTTTCTTTTATCTGGCCTGTAGACCAGCAGGGCAGGTTTCTGCAAGTTTCACTGGTAAACTGCTTTCCCCCAGCCAGGCCGCAAAGCAGCCTGGGAGAGAGCAGGAAGCAGATTAAATTAATCTCAGTGTGCTGAGCTTGGCAGGGGGTGAGACTGCATTTGGTCATTCCAGAAATAGCCCCAGACTCCTTTGTTACTAATGCAGATGATGAGCTGTTGGCCTACAAAATAACTGCAAAGCAAAACAGCTGTGAACATTTGTTATTCACAGAATACCCTCCTTTCTGTCCCTTAGATTCTGTCTTTCCTGTAATCTGCCCTAGGGTTATAACGAAGAGTGTGACTTCTAATGTTAGTGTGAGAGGGTTTATTAGTTTGTCCTTGTAAAATTTTTTTTTTTTTTAAACTCAGATTCCAGAAAGTCTCTGCTTCCCACTGATAGCACTGACTATGAAGCCTCTGAACTGGTGTATCTATCTATTTGGCATGAAAAAAGCATCTGACTTCAAGACTTAACCGCAGGGCACAGCAGACACAAGGGATGGGACAGAGATTACAGTCAAGGAAGGATAGATCCCATAAAAGAGAACAAAGTATTTTTGGAGCTGTTTGGCGATGAGTATCAGTGAAAGTCAGGAGATGAGAGCAATCTCATCTCCTCAATTCAGAGGAGTGCGCATCAATTCTGTCTTAGGCCATTATTAATTTCAGAAGGATGATTATAAACTGAAACAAGGGAGCCACTTACTTCCCTCTACCTATGCTCTCAGTCGGGACTGTGACTGTTAAAACGAAATCTTACCAGTCAGATCTCTTAAATGATTACACGCGGTAGATTATGCTCAGTATTGATTGGGCATCTGACGTTAAAAGATATAGACAAAGACGACCCAGGATGCTGATGGACTTGTACCCTTGTAACAGAAAGAATAGTTAGTTGAAAGAGCAGAGGGTTGGCCCGGAGGACAGAAAACACACTGAGGTCATGAGTGGCACCTTTCATGACCTCAGGAGTATTTCTTGAGCATCTCCTGGACACAGCAACACAGGTGGGTATTAGCATCCTTATTTTACAGCTGGTGAAACAGACTCGGAGATGGACCATGACTTCCCATAATTCACTCAGTGATAGAGACCTATCTTAAAGCCAGGTCTAGGCCTGTGTCTTTGATCAGTACACAGTGATCAGTAATATGGTGGCCTCAGTCTTGTATCGAGAAACAAAGCCAAGATTAATGGGCAGAAGTTAGCTAGAAGACAGATTTTGGGTTCCGTTTAAGGAAGAATTTTTAACTGTACTACCCAAAGTAGTTTAACATACTGCTTAAGTGATAGTGAGTTACTTTGTCATTAGAAGCATTCAAACAAATGTCAGAAAATCACTGGGCTGGGGTACCATAGAGAATGTTCAAACATTGCTAAGAGATTGAAGCCACCTTTCTGGTCTTGTGGTTCTGAGGTCTACAGTTCATTACATCTCTCATGGAGTGTTTTACTAGGCTCTAATTAGGAGGAAATAGACATCACCCAAAAAGACAATTTTAGCTTTCATGTGAAGCTTTTATGTGTTAACATTTATCTAGCTATTATTTTAAATAAAGTGTGCATTTGTTTCTTTGCACATTCAAAATATTAAAAAACAAAAGAGGGAAATTTAATTGTGAAGATATAAGCCTTAAATATTTAAAATTTTAAAGCAGAAACTTATTTGATTGATTACAGCATTAATTTAGTCCTTCTAAATATTTATTGTAAAGTAAGGTTTTTTTCAGTTCCCAAACACCTTTACAGTTAAGAAACACTAATTCCAAAAATGGAGATTTTTCTATCTCTACCGAAAAGCCAAAACTTAATTTTTTTTCAAATAAATATAAACACTTAAGAGAAATTCTCTAACTTGCTAGTATGACTTTCGGTCAAACAAAAATTTTTAAAAATGCTTACCAGTCACATCTCTCGAATGACTCGTGTTCAGCTCTGAAATTTAGCATATAATTTAATTATGGAGGAATGAGTAATAAAGACGTGTTACAGCCAATGCTCTTTCGTTCAAAAATGAAGTTTATTGAGCATCAAGATCACTAGTGGTAAGAAAAAGCTAGAGGAGACAGGTTTACTGAGACCTGGTTATAAAGGTTTATTGAGACCCTGTTCTACATGGTGTCTATTTTAATTTCCCCATACTGCATAGTCCACACTATGAATTCCTATTTCATGGTGATAGTTTGAATCCTTAACACGAAACAATATCTTAAGTGGGGCATGGTGGCGCACACCTGTAATCCCAGCACTCTGGAGGCTGAGGCACGAGGATCACCTCGAGTTTGAGGCCAGCCTAAACTACATAGTGAGCTCAAGACTAGCCTGAGCTGCATAGGGAGACCCTGTCTCCAAGTAAAACAAACGTAAAAAGAAGAAAAACATAAAAAATTTTGTGCAAAAATTACTAAAGTAACAAATGTACTGAAAATTTTAAATTATATATCACATACTAGCGGGACTATGCTTAATATTAACAGGCTTGTTGTAATAAAGAAGTGGATTTTCCTTTTTTCTGTTTTCAAAAGTTATAGATTAAAGGCAATTCAGCTCCTTGGACAGTTGGTGGTGGTAGAGAATGGCCTTGGGAAGTGGACTGTGGGGAGAGTTACAAGAAGGAAGTGAAGGAGCCTTGCATCTCTAAAACAGTGCGGCATCTTTGGAGAGAGTCTGCTGGGAGTGAAGGAGAGGAGGTCTGCTATGGTGGAGTGTGTTAAGGCACCCATCGCACTTTTGGGGACACTCCGTTAGCTCTTTTACAGGAAGGCTAGCAAACTGACAGAGAGAGGGAGGGAGGGTCTATGATTTGCTGAGGGTCAGACTATAATCAGGGAGAAGCGAAATTATGGAGATGCACACTAGGCTAAGGGCTTAATTGAGAGCAGAGGGCCAGCAGAAGCAGCAAGAAAATTCTGGCTCAACTCAGCAACTTCCATGGTAGAAAAGAGAATATATGCATATCTTAATGCAGCAACCCCAAATAACCAGTCTCTGGATGGTCCAGATTCACATGATAATGTCTACTGATTGTTCAACTCCTAGTTTCCCTTGGCATCAATTTCTTGGGTTCAGTGCTTTGATATTTCACCTTCCAAGGAAACTCATAGAAGGTTCTTTTAACCTCTGTCTGCCAAACTCCATCACACCCTAAAGCTCTATACACACTTTAGCATCCTTTTGTAGATACAACCTGGAATACTAATTTTCTCCCTTCAGTTGAATGTTACTTTGTCCAAATCAGTATTGCCCAAGTTCTTATCTCATTAAAGACAGAATTTGCACCTATTTAACCTGGTTAAACTGTTCTTAGCACTGTTGGGAAATTAAGGAACACTGCTGGCTCATGAGCTGTGTTACTGAAGAACTGATTACACTCGCATTTGGTGGTATGTCTGCTGAAACTGTACCACTTTTAAATAGGCCAGTGAGGGAGGAGACTGTGTGGTTGGCAGTGTCATTTGGTGGCACAGCAAAAGCCAGGTGTACTTTGAGTCCTTGATACCCCTTCTCCAGGCCCAGCGTCTATTCTGATTTCCACTGCTTTGTTTTCTTACTCTCCCTTATGCAGAGACAGGGCAGGGCATTGTTCATGCACTGACCGACCTCAGCAGCCCCGGCATGACCTCAGGGAACGGAAATTCTGCCTCCAGCATCGCCGGCACTGCCCCCCAGAATGGTGAGAATAAACCACCACAGGCCATTGTGAAACCCCAAATCCTGACGCATGTTATCGAAGGGTTTGTGATCCAGGAGGGGGCGGAGCCTTTCCCGGTACGGACTACTTCTTTTCCCCTTTTTTTTTGTTTTGCTTTTAAGTATATTTTGGATGTGTATTAGAATATTTTTACATTTCCATGTACAGTTTCTGAAAATGTGGACAATTTGTTCTTTCCTTGCTAATCTCCCCCCAAAATGTCAGAACCATTTTTTTTCTCTAGGATTGAGTATCTCTCCAAGGTTTAGACACACTCAGTTATCAGGAATAACTGGCAAGACTCCTTGCTTAGGAGTTTCTGTACACAGGCTTAGTGTGTCCCTGCCTGGTAACCTGTGATCCTTTAGTTAGGAGGGTTAGTTCACCATGGGGTATTCAGTGAGAGATCAGGGATTTTGGGAAATTAGAACTCAGCAAGCTTTGAATGCTAAAACCTCTTGGTGGCAAAACACTGGACAGGTAGAGGACAAAAGGAACCTTGTGTGTTAGTACAGTGTTTTCAAGATGTATGGGAAATGAAAGTGAGGGAGCAGGATCAGTCTCAAATTTGTTTTCTGGGGACAGAGCCTGAAAAAGAAGTCAGTGAGATTCAGGGGTCCTCAGAAAACATACAGCCTGGAGTCTTCAATGAGAGCCTAAGACTGAAGGGAAATACAAAAGAATCACAAAGATGGTTTATGAGCACGAAGCCCCCAAGCTGATTATGGGGGCAGTGGTGCGGCTCTGCAGACGTGCAGAGCCTACAGCCAGATGCACACTAGCCTGTCTTCCGATGGGCATTATCTGGCTGTTGGAGACCCCATCTTCCCGGGATGCCATCTGCCCTATGCTCATTCTTTGGATCCATAGGTGACTTGGTCACTCAGCAGAAGACTGGGTTTGATTAACTGAGATAGGTGACTGGCCCTTCAAAAATGCCAAAAACAAATAGGTTCTTGTCCTCTTTCCCTCTGGAGGTTGTCCGAAGTCAGTGGCAAATCCAGCAGGGACACCTAGCTATAAGTAGCCCTAGCCCTGCTGCATCCCTTCCCTCACTAGACCAAGTCCTCCCTTTGCCTCATGGAGTAACTCTAGGAATGAGCTGGTCTCAAGGGGTGGATTCAGAAGGAACAGCATGCCAGCACTGCACTAGTATCAGATACCAAGTGACATGGCCACTAGGCTACCTGGACAAAGGCCACAAAGGGAAGAAGAAAAAGGTGAATGAGCCAGTCTGGGATGCTGGCAAGCATAGAGCATTTGCTGTGTGGCCCAGGTTTGGTTTTTGCTAGCTCTTCCTTGGAGCTGCCTGTACATCTGACTTTAGTGGGGTAGTAGCAAGGTGGAAAACAGTAAGAAATCCAAAAAAGAGTGTTGAGTGAGTCTCTCTTTCACAACTACACTCACACATAGACTTAGCCCTGCCCCAGCACCTGGCACCTGATCTGGCACTGTGGGAAACCTGATCTCTGCTTCTCGTCTCTGCCGTGAGACACCTGGAAAAACAGATACTCTCCTGGCCTCCCAGGCCATCCACTGGACACAGACCAAAGCCATTCCTATACTTTGGTGCCCACTGCTTCTTGCCCCATGAGCTAGACAGCAAGATAGGGCATTGAGCAGGGCCCCTTGAATGATGACATTGGAGGGTGCTGAGGAGGGTTGGCATCTGCCTGGATACTTTATACATGTAATTGTGATGAGGCTGCATGGCAAGGGAGCCATTCTACCTAACCCTTGTGGCCTCTATGTCACTGTCCTATAGGTGGGACGCTCGTCCCTGCTGGTGGGGAATCTCAAGAAGAAGTATGCACAGGGGTTCTTGCCTGAGAAGCTTCCACAGCAGGACCATACCACCACCACTGACTCGGAGATGGAGGAGCCCTACCTGCAAGGTAGGCACCTCAGAGCTGTCTGAGGGGCATCCAGTTGGCAGGACAGCAGGCCTCACACTTTCCCTTTCTCGGTGTCTGTGGAGGAACTCTGAGCAGGGACTCACCAACGTTTCCATCCCCTGAGAGCATCTCCCGGAGTGCCTCCTCTGTCCATAGAGAACTGGGATGGAAAAAAATGACAAACCATTTATCCCCTGCTTTTCCAGCCAGTCACAGAATTTCAAGAGTTGTACTTCCTTTGGGAATCCTTAGGACATTCTAGAAATGAATACAGGGGTGCACCAGGCCAGTACGCCTTTCTTTTACTGCCCCAGGAGGCTGCATTCAGAGCAGGGGCAGCTCTGAGGCACAGCAAGGTCCAGGAGCGTGAGCTACTGGGTTCTCTGACCCAGGCCTGCAGTCAGCTAGATGATCAGAGTAGGGTGAGATAATCCCAGAGAGTCAGTCATGACAGTACCCAAGTATTTCCTGTGAGCTTCCTCTTTCCTTCCATGGTTATTAAGGCTGCTGATTCTGTCCTGCCTGTGTTGTGCTTCAGGTTCACAGGACCCGAAAAATATCAGATTTACAAGGGTTACACGAGACACCCTTGGGAACTTTCCAGTGGGGAGATAGAGCCCTTCCAAAAGCAGTGGTGAAAACATTTTTGGCATTTTCTAAGCTGCATGTCACATCCATAGAAACATGAAGAGGCAGGATAGAGCAGGGAAGCCCTGTAGTGGGGCTGTTCACTGGCCGAATTTATCCTTCTCTACTCTTACCCATTTCCCTACTTTTCAGAATCCAAAGAGGAGGGTACTCCCCTCAAACTCAAGTGTGAGCTCTGTGGCCGGGTGGACTTTGCCTACAAGTTCAAGCGGTCCAAGCGCTTCTGTTCGATGGCTTGTGCAAAGAGGTGAGTGGCCTCGGCTTGCTGCTTTGTCCAATTTTCCCTTCCCTTGTTTTCCACCTTACCACTACCCCACTGAAGCCAGATATACGGGCAACTGCAAGGGACAGCTAGCAACAGAATCCTGCTGTTACATCCTTTCTCCTTCTGGTAATCATCCACCCCAGAAGACCTTAGGTGTGGCTTTTCCAGCATGCTGTTTCCTGGAGCTGCCTGGATACAGTTTTGCATCCCTGAAGCACTGTGTCTGAGAAACCAGAACCCCTAGGAGTGGATCAGAGAGAGCAGCACAGAGTCTGAGGAAAGGAAGCTGCCCATTAGCTGGGTTGGCCTGCTGGGTCCCACTGGCACCCGTTCTTCCTTCCTTCCTTCCTCTTGAGAGCTGCCACTTCCATACAATGAGCCCTCCAGCAGAAGCTTTGCTAGAACGGCAGCACAGTTACAGTGTTCTCAAGGTGAACTTGCACCCACCTTAGAAGACTGATAATCATAATGAAAATCACTATCATTTATTGAGAACCTGCTATGTGCTGGGTGTCAGTTAATGTGCACGGTCTCACAATAACCCTGCAAAGCAGTTGTTATTATCATCCCCTTTATGTGGTTGGAAATCTAAGGCACAAAGGAGTACTTGTCCCTAAGGCAACACAGCTAATAAATCACAGACCTGGAGATTTGGAATCCATCTGACTCAAAAGTCCTAGGTGGTCTTTTTACCAAGGAGAAGAAGTGGCTGATCTGGAAGCTCTGAGGCCTAAAAAGAAGAAATTTCTAGGTCCCAGGCAGCAGTTCCCTGCAGGCCCAGGTAGAGTTCACTGTCCTCAGCCTCCACTGTCACCAGGCTGTGTGCTGGAGCCAGCCAGGGCCCCTTTGTCAAGCTTTGCCTGTCCTCTCCCCAGCAAGACAGCTGACAGTACTAACTAGGTAGTATTTAGAGTATGTCAGCTGTGCTCCAAGTTTTTGTGTTAAACATGTCAGCAACATTATTTCAGGTCATTGTGAGACTCGTTCAGAAGGTGAGTGATGTTACCCCCAACCCCAACTCTTGGTAAGGCCCAGAGTGTAAGTGGTTGCCCAGAGTCACACAGCGAACAGTGAGTGATGAAATCAGGATTTGAACCAATAGGTGGACTCAGATTTTGCCAGACCACTTGGCTGCTTTCCTTCTACCTAGGGCACAGGAGCCTTCCAACTTCACCTGTGTCTCTTGACAGGTATAACGTGGGATGCACCAAGCGAGTGGGACTTTTCCACTCAGACCGGAGCAAACTGCAGAAGGCAGGGGCCACAACCCACAATCGCCGCCGGGCCAGCAAGGCCAGTCTGCCAACACTTAGCAAGGATACCAAGAAGCAGGTGAGAGGCTGGCAGAGCCTAGGCTTTGTTCCTCCGTGTGCCAGCTCTATGCCACGAACCGTAGTTAGGCACTACAGTTCCAAGGACGTAGTCTTAACATTCTTAAAGGAATTCATAGCCTAGTTTTGTGTAATTTTGTCTGGTTTGTGGTACTGGGGATTGAACCCAGGGATGCATGTGTGCTGGGCAAGTAGTCTACCTCTGAGCTACACTCTCAGCCCTGTTTTTTAAAGTTTATTTTGAGACAGGGTCTCACTGTTTCACACAGAGCCCTACTTTAAAATGTCACATCTAAAAAGAAAGGCAGACATAAAATCAGATCGTTGTACAGCAGTCCAGTGTGATACCTGAGATAGTTCTGGAAAGGGCTGACAGTTTAGGGCCAGAGAGGAAACAGCACAGAAGATGCTGTTTCTTCCAGGAACTCCCAAGATGTAGTAGTGGACCAAGTGGAAAAGGGAGAAACACCTGCCCTCACCCATTGCTGCTGCTAGAAATGGTTTGTTCCCCCATCCTGAAGAAAGCTGTTTCTCTCTGCCCCCAGCCAACAGGCACTGTACCCCTTTCAGTTACTGCTGCATTACAGCTGACGCACAGCCAGGAAGACTCCAGCCGTTGCTCAGATAACTCAAGCTATGAGGAACCCTTGTCACCCATCTCAGCCAGCTCTTCTACCTCCCGCCGCCGCCAAGGCCAGCGGGACCTGGAGCTCCCTGACATGCACATGCGGGATCTGGTGGGCATGGGACACCACTTCCTACCAAGTGAGCCCACCAAATGGAATGTAGAAGATGTCTATGAATTCATCCGCTCTCTACCAGGTAAGGCCCTTGGAAATTCCATGCCTGCCTGGAATAGCAAGGAATGAGAGGGAGGAAGACCTTACCTCCCTCTACCAGGAAGGATCAAGTAGTTCAGTTGATGGCTCAGAACTGGCATGCCGAGATTACTAACCTGAGGCTCCTGCCTGTGACAGCTTACGCTGTAGCGTAGAATACACACTCTAAGTGGTGTTCCACAGGTATAGTTCTAAATAGCCACTGGCAGGTGACCTGTGTGAAATGCAGAGGTGGTAATGAAATCAACCTTGTCTTTCTCCTGGGGGAAGCTGTGAGGGGAGTCAGAGGGAAATGTAGGAAGTCTGTCAAAACATAAAAACCAAGGATTGACTTTTCCCTGGATTTGCTCTTGGCCTAGACACCATTTCACAATTCCAGCATAGTTTGTCATCTGGAGAAGCTGGGAAGTTCCAGAGATAGCAAATAGTGGCTCCCTTGTGTTACATGGTTTTTCCTTCACCTTCTCATTCTCCTCCCTTTTTTACTATGAGCAGCAAGAAGCAGCTAGGCAATACCTTCAGCATTCTGCCTAGAAATGTCCTCAGCTAGATCATTCACTTCGTTGTGTACATTTAACTTAGCATGTTATCAACAATATTGCTAAATTTCCTATTTAATAAGATAAAATTGAAATTCCTGTCTCTTCCAGTCTTCAATAGCAGTTTCCTTAATTTCCTTTAAGCTCCCCAGCAGCTTCCTCTAAGGCCGTCAGGCTTTCACTCAAGGTCTCAAAGAACCTTAGCTGTTCATTGACACTCCTCAACATCTGTCCAGCTGCCGCTCACTGCCAGCTCCGAGGCCATGGCCACATGGTTAGTTTTCTATTGACAGCACCCCTCCTCTAGAGACCAACATCTGTGTTAGTTATCTATTGTTGTGATATAGATTACTCCAAAATTTAGTGGCTTTAAACAGTAACCACGTATCTCAGGGGTCCATGTGGCAGGAACTTGCAGTGGCTCAGATGAGCAGCTCTGGCTTAGGGATTCATACAAGGTCTCAGTGACATCAGCCAGGACTACAGTCATCTAAAGGTCTGGAGCTGGAGGACTCACTTGCAAGTGGCTCCCTCAGTGGCAAGTGGGGCCGGCTCTTGGTAAGAGGCCTCAGTTGCTCTCCACATGGGCCTCTCCAGAGGGCTGCTGGAAGGTCAGCTCACTTCAAAATAATCTAAAAGAACAAAGTGAAAGCCACTGTACCCTTTCTGATCTAGCCTCAGAAATCACATGCTGTCACTTCACCTTACTGGCCACCTGGGTCAGTGCGATGTGAGGAGGTGGAGGTCTGAGTAAGGGCTGAGTGAGGCGGCCTAGATTAGGGCTTCCCTGGGTGAGTCACTTAACCTCTCAGAAGCTGCGGGATAAGAATAGCAATGCAGTCCTCAGTGATGCACCTCAGAGAAGAGGCTGCCTTATGGCTGCTTGCCACAAATGAATGCTGTCACTCTAACTGATGCTGTCTTTGGTGGCACCACCAGGCTGCCAGGAGATTGCAGAGGAATTTCGTGCCCAGGAGATTGATGGGCAAGCCCTGCTGCTGCTCAAGGAGGACCACCTGATGAGCGCCATGAACATCAAGCTGGGGCCTGCCCTGAAGATCTATGCGCGCATCAGCATGCTGAAGGACTCCTAGGGCTGGGGGACAGCCGGTCTGGCCCAGGGCTCCCAGCTGACCACAGCCAGATAGACATTCCTGAGGGGCCCAGAGCCAGGGCCAGTCAGAGGGAGGGGCCTCTCCACAGGGGCACAGCTGGTGAGGAGGTCCAGGTACCTCCTCGATGGCTCTCAGGGGCCTTTCATTTCTGTGGGGGGCAGAGAGGCAGGAGGCATAGAAGATGGGGCTTTATGCTTGTAAATATTGATAGCACTGGCTTCCTCCAAAGTCCCAATACTCTAGCCCCACTCTCTTCCCCTCTCTCTGTCCCCCATTTTCCAGGGGGTTTATGGTCAGGGCTCCCCAACGTGAGTTGGGTCACTTCCAAGGGCAGCCGGCAGGCCGGGGCAGAAGCCTCGAAAGCCCTTGCCTTCCTCCCACCTCCCCCTCCAGGCCTGGTAACCTTCTGTTGCCAGCTTCTCCCCCTCAGCCTGGTTCAGCAGCAACAGGGGCTTCTCCCCTTAGACCCTCTGCAGGTGGAGAGAAGCTGGGCCCGATTTGGCCTTGCCTGCTGGCACAGACGCCTTAACGCTGTGTGTGTGACTGTGTGACTGTGTGGGAGCCTGGACCGACAGGCCACGAGCTGCCCTGTGGCATCTCCAGGTGTTTTGTAGCAAACGGCCACTTAGTGCTTTGTCCTGGACTCCACTCGGCCTGAGGATGGGGAATAGAAAAGAAGGGCAGCCTCTGTGGGGATGAGATTTCCTCTCCAGACCTGTCAAGAGGTCTCTGAAGCGCCTTCCCACACTGTGATGCCCCTGACTGCCCTGCTGTCTCACAAGCAGCATTAAGGAAGCTGCCAGTGGGCTGGGCCGTGTAGCCCCCCAGGGGCCGAGCCAGGCTGAGCCTCCTGGACGGCCTGCCTGCCTACCCTGGAGCCCCACAGTGGGGCCCCAAGAACTGAGGGGTGAGAACAGCCGGAGGCAGGATGTGAGAAGAAGACAGCCTGTGACCTCCCACTCCCACATTTCTTTGCTTGTAAAACTTCCTAGCAGCAGTTACCGCTACCTGAGGAGGAGGCGGGGCAGGAAGGGTGAGGGCCTGCCTCTGACTTGCCCTGTCCTTACCAGCTCCTGGGGGAAGAGTCGGACTCTTCCCAGGAAGGGGTGGGCACAGTTCTCAGCTTGTTCTATTCCCCACCCACACCCCCAGGCAGGATTGGAAATGAAGGACTTTTTTTAACCTTTTGTTTTTTAAAAATAAATCTGTAAAATCTGCCTCTTCTGTGCCTTTCTCCTATAAAGATGCCTGTCTTTTTGGTCCGAATGTCTACTTTTCACCTGTAGAGACAAGGGATGGCCACTTTAACTGGACAGCGTATTCATCACGATTACCGAGCCTGGATTGTTTGAAGTGTCCCAGCCCCAATTCAGTGTCCCTTAGAGAAGGTCCAGAGCACCTCCCTGCCACTCCCACTTGGGACATGGTGGGGACTACCTGGGCCAGAACCCAGTTCTGCCACACTCCAGCAGATGCTTTTGGGTAGAGCTACCCAGGGTCCTGAAGAGCCCTTGGGATAGCTTTACTTCTCTGGGTTTTCCAAGCATTTTTTTGATAAGGACCGAGGAAGTGACAGTTTTGCATAAAGAAGCAAGGGCATCTCAAGCCAAAGCAGTATGGCAAGGGCACAGCATGGACATGGAAGTGCAAGTGAGTGGGACCGAGCTGGCTGGACTGGAGGAGGTGTGAGCAGCTAGCAGTGCCAGGGGTGTGCCATGCACCTGAGCCAGGTACTATGCTGAAGATCAGCCTGTCCTCTGCTGTGTAGCAAAATTTCTCCTGTACCTATCTCAGGATAGAAAGGAGGCAGCTGCCTCGCTTGGCCAGGTTTTATTTAAGGTACCTGTTAAGAATGTGGGTTTCTATACCTTGCCCCACCTGCATTGGACAAGAACCTCTAAAGAAAGATGACGCACACGGGGCTGGGGATTTATAGCTCAGTGGTTAGAGTGCCTGCCTTGCAAGCACAAGGCCCTGAGTTCAATTCCCCAGCACCAAAAAAAAAAAAACAAAGATTAGGCATAATAATTTTTGAGGAACAATACCTAGATCTTCATTTAACTCCTTTCTGAAGAACCTGTTAAGATGTAACTACTGACAGGCAGAGAAACTAAGTGATCTATCCCCAGTGGGACTAAGGACTGGAAAGCCAGGTGTCCCTGCAGGCAGGGAACCCCAGGGAAGTGGGAAGGCCCACAGAGGCTTGGGGAAGGTTGCCTGAGTAGAGAGTGAACCCTAGGGGTCGAGGGGTTCCCAAGCAAGGGAGTCTTCCTGTGCTTTCTCTCTTGCTAAGGAGTATGAGGTCGCATTGTGCCAGTAGCACTCTGGGCAGGTCTCTTCACCTGGACTGAAGTCTCCTTATATGGGAAAAAATGAAAGCCAGGCTCCACCCAAGTTTTGTTTCTGAGTGTGTGATGGAGCGGGAGGGAACCAAAACTATTAAAAGAATATGGTGAATTGAGGGGACTGACTTGCACAGTAAATGTTCACATTCTTTTCCGCTTTTGGTAACAGGCCCCAGCTTATTACAACTTTGAAGGGCACGTCCCTAAATATATATTTGCTCCTATTGTTTGCCCTTACATAAATTTCACAAGCTCTTGACCATGAGTCACAGTTTTACAAAGTACTTCCCAACCTTGGATACACAAAATATCTCATGCTCTGTCTGTCTTTATCAATTCTCTTCCTCTTCCTACTTTTAAAATCTTTTTAAAATTGCACCTTTGAAAAGCTTGCCCACTGTGAGCTTCACAAAACTGTTCCACAGCCTGATCTTACCCAGCTCACTCTGGCCTGGTGTATATACTCCATTTTACTGAGGAGGAATAAACTGCCCAAGGTCCTGGTGTCCTCCCAGCGCCCTTCAGCTCCAGCTGGGGCTCTTTGCGGAACAGGGCTTTCCCTGGGTGGGAATGACATACCCTAGCCTGGCCACTTTCAGAAACGACTGAAGAGCTCAAAGATCACTGGGGAAGGAAGTCAATACAAACCTTAGAGCTTCTGGCCAACTCAGAGCCACCTCTTCCTGCTGATTGGCCATAGGGTGTCAGCTTCCTCTAGTGGGCCCCACCCCCAGCAGGTGCCTTGCTGGGCAGGCCATGCTGCTTGCTTTTGTGGGTGTGGCTCCTGAGGTGAGGGGCAGGAAGGAGCTGCTTTGTCCCAGTCACCACCACTGGAAACAGGTCATTTCTTCCCTGGCTCTGAACAGAGAAAATCTGTGGCAGGCTGTTCCACTGGCTTCTCCCTATGGCCCTCCAGGAAGGACTCAGGTGAGTGGGGACACTGCCGGGGGAGGAGATGGATAGAAAAGGAAGGACAGCTGACCCCAGAGGGGTCTTATCTGGTGGCCAGCACCAAAGCTAGCTCACTGAGAACCAGCTGAGCCACAGGTCCCGGGAAAAGGTGACTCAGAGAGAGATGGCGCATGCGAAGGCTGCTGGGGTCCTGGTAGGTCAGGTAGCTGGTGAAGAGCTGGATGAGACAGACTGCCTTGGTGAGGCAGAAAGCAAAGACCCAGGGCTTGTACCCCTCCCCCAGCTCTCTGTTCCCGTGGGGCTGACTGTCCGTAACTGCTGACTGTCCCTAACTGCTTCCCCTGGAGGACTAATAGCTGATCTGTACCCTTTTATGAAAGCAGAGAGGGAGCAGGGCACAGGTCGGTCTTGAACTGGCAGACCAATCCTTTTGAAAGTACTGGACCAAGGAATGTGAAGGGGTGGGTCAGGCAAGCACCTCCATAGATAAGGATTCCTGGCAGGATATGGGAGGGGTGGAAGGAGCTGGCATGGGACTTCCCAGGCCTGGGACCCAGCACCCTCACTCACCTGACTGAGTTCACCTGGGTCACTCGGGACCAGCTCTGCCTGGCTGCCCTGGCCGAGGCCCAATACCCACAATAAACACTGGTATGCCTACCCTAGCCAGGGAGGAGGGACACTGGCTAAGAAAGCACAGCCACTACCGGCAAAAGAGGCTGCTAGCTTTTTTCTACCTTTGCACCACAGTCAGTCCTGCCAGCTTCCAGTACAGACTGGCTTCGGGAAGCCAGAAAAGCACGGCCACTGCCCACGCCCCAGGAGCCTGCAGTGGGCTGCAGACCATGTGAGGACAGGGAACGCTTCTTGCCAGAGAAACACCAGCAGGAAACTTGGGAGCAGCCAGGAATCCAGCGTTGGGCTGAGGCCATCCCACAAGCACCCAAATGCCACACCACAGGCCCCACTCTAGTGTCAGACAGACCTGACTCAAGGCTCAGCCCATCACTTATCTACCAGCCCTGTGACCCTGAGCAGGTGATTTAACATTTCTGCACCTCAATCTACTCACTCACAAGGCAGTGATAATTTCAGCTCCTCCTGCCAGGGACTGTGGTTCAGATCTCAACAAGACAAGCAGAGGGTTCGGCTCAGTAAACATCTGGGATTATTAATGAGTCCAAATCCTGGAGAAAATGGAGTTTCAGCAAAAGGAGTAACAATCTGGGAGTTTGGAAAAGGCTGAAGTCAAAGTGTTCCATCCACTGCTTCATTCCTTTACTTAACAAATGGTTATGAGGCAGGCTCTCGGATCTGGTACCTAGACTGCAAAGTCTGTTGTTTGTTTGTTTGTTTGTTTGTTTGTTTGTTTTTAAGGTGCTGGGGAGCGAACTCAGGGCCTTGTGCTTGCAAGGCAAGCACTCTAACTACTAAGCTAAATCCCCAGCCCCTGCAAAGTCTTACTAAGCAAAAACTCAGCCCAGTCAAGCAGTTAACTCCAAGTTAGGCAAGGGCTAGAGAGGGATTTGGCAAAGGTTCGGAGGAGCATTTCGGGTACAGAGTGTGGTGGGGAGACTTCAAGGAAGGCTTCATAATTATAGGAGGGAGTTGGGAATTAAGGAATGATTAGTAGAGGATGGGAAAAGTGATCTGGACTCTTTGTCCACTATCTTTTAGCGGGAGACTCAAAGTCATGGCAAGCTTAAGCAACATCCTGATGGAGGGTAAGAATTGAGACTAGGGGGCAAGTTAGGAGGCCATTACCAGAATCCAGATAAGAAACAATGAGACACAAACAGGGCAGTGGGAGTGAGCAGGAGGGGTGCCTCAGGCACTAGGAAGGAGGTAGAAACAATAAAAACTGATGACTGAGCCACTGTCAGGCAAGGGAGAAAGGGTCCTACCAAGTCACACAGGCAGATGAGATGGGGGGCACAGTGCAAACTGCAGCATGAGAGGTGCTGAGTTTGAGGCATCTGTGGGCCACCCAGGTGGACACAGCTCTCTAGGGGACACATGATACCTGAGGCCAGTGTTCAGGTGGAGGGCTGAGCTGGAGTCACCAGTAGAGAAGCCACATGGTGAAAGAGGATGTGCAGAGAACTGAGCTCCAGCTAACCTGCAGTGCTGGCAGGCTGGGTGGCCAGAGCCAGCAGACAAGACAAGAGTGACATCATGGGATGTGACTGGAGAGGCGGGGAGAGGCTAGAGCACCAAGCATGGATCCTAAAGCAGCAAGTCATCAGAAGGCTTTGAAGAGGGGATGGGTGTGGCATACGAATGGATTGTAGGGGACAAGAGCAGAAGCAGGGAAGCTGGCAAAGTAAGCAGGCTGTGCCAGAGGACTGCATGTGGGGAGCTGAGTGTTGCATGACTGATACAATGGAAGGTACACAGGGAGTTAACAGAAGGAACACATGCTCGCTGTACAAGATCAAACATGACAGGGCTGGAATGATAGGCGTGCTACAGGTGTGTGCCATTTTGCCTATGCTGGGTTAAAGAAACTACTGTTAGTAGTGGTGGGGGAGGCACACCTATAATCCCAGCACCTTGAGAAGCTGAGGCAGGAGGACTTCAAGTTTGAGCCCAGTCTGTGCAATTCGGTGATTTAGTGAAATTGTCTCAAAATTCAAATTTAAAAAGGGCTGGCGATGTAGCTTGGTGCAGAGGCCCTAGGTTCAATCCCCGGTACCAAAAAAAAAAAAAAAAAAAAAAAAAGCTAAGATTAATCTCACACCTTTTCACTTTTTTAACATGTTCATGAAACTGTAATTGATAAGTTTCAGTGCCAGGTGGCTCTGATTTAATTTGTAAGTCTTACTGCTGGGCAGCTCTGATTTAATTAGTAAAAAGACTGATAAAAGTGATTAGATCCGTTTGTCCACCTGATAGTCACACATGTACCACTGGTGGCTCAAGCCAGCAGGAACATGTGCCTGTGTGAACATGCATGTGCCTGTGTGAACATGCTTTTACAGTCTTAAGGCATGTATACAACTCAAACTGAATGGACACCACCTCAAACTGTGTTCTGCCTGTGGATATGCATGCCTTAAGCACGTTCACACAGCCACAGGAGCTTCTCTTCACAGATGTGCCATCTGTCTATAATGGAGCCATTACTCCCCATTACTCCTTCTCCACTTAATACATTAGAGTTTTTTCTGGACACTCTGGCACACAACTACATCTACATATCCTTCTTAATGGCCATGTTGACCGCCACGATATAGATACCCATAATTCACTGATCCAGTGAACACTGAGGTTGTTCGTATTCCTTTGTCTTTTTCAACAATGCTACAAGAACATGGTTGGACTGTCCACTGTGGAGTATCCACGCCTACGGGCAGGAAAAGGGGCTGGGGCCGGGTGAGGGCTAAAGTTGTAACAAATTGAGAAAGCTCCTTTGCCAGCACTAAGAGATGTGGACCTGATCCTTCGTTCAAGAGGAAACCACAGAATAACTTTTTTTATAAATTATTTACTCTATATTTTTCCTTCATTAAAACAGCAATATAAGTACGTTACAGACAACTGGAAAGAAAAACAAAGGGGAAAGCTTCCCACTAGAATCCTATCATACAAACACTTAGGTTTTTCCTTTTACTCACTGTCTAGCACGTTTTTTATTCTTGCTAATTCTCACCATGGTGCACTTTGCTTTTTGACCCTACTTTTTTCCTTTCACACCCAAGTCAGCATTTTTGCATGTGACTGTGAAGTCTGGTCACAAGTTTATTCAGCAGATCCCTCTGGCTGGACATTGGGGCCTTTTCTTCTTGGGAGTTACACACACACACACACACACACACACACACACACACACACCCCTTCATGGCACCTCAGCCCTCTCTCCCAGGGCTCTGCTTCCCCTCCCTCGTGCTCTCCTGGTGAATCCCAGAACACTCACCTAAGCCTGCTGACCTTCAGGGCTCCAGCCCTACCCCCAACCAGACAAGCACACAGCTTCTGCTTTCCTGGCCCCCCAGCCCTATCCCTCCAGTCAGTGCACAAGTCATGCCCATTCCTCCTCCTCTACAGCCTAACACCTAACGTTCCTACTGTATCACCAACACCCTGCTTCCTGCCCACAGTAGCAGCTTGACGCCTAATTTACCTTCCTGCCTCCCAGGAAGTCACACCCCCTCCCAGCCCACCATGCCCAGGCACAACAGTTCAGCACAAGTACCTCTTTTTTTCCTAATAAACATCTGCCTGTGGCACACTTTGGAGGAAAACCTCCCAGACGCCCCGTGGCCCATGGAGTGGGCGCCCTGGTTACCTGGCCCTGCCTGACCTCCACAGCTTCAGCTCTCAGCAACCCCATCTGCTCTCTACCTCTTCCCCTGCAGCACCACCTGTAGTGCCACCTACCTGCCAAGCTTTCTCTCACCTCACTTGTGCTCACCTTTCCTTCTCATGGGCTGCCCTTCCCCCACTGCCTCCTTTGCCTGTGTCTCTTCTAATCTTTCAGGTCCTGTTAGAGCTCACCTTTTCCAGGAATCCCCCTGACCTCCTTCCTATAATGCCAAGGCTCTGGTGCCACTCTCCAGCTTGACCCCCTAACACCAGTGTGTGTCCTACTTGTAACGCTGTTTCTGGTCTGTCATGGGACCCATTCCTCACTCCCCTTCTCCCACTACACCCACATCTTCCTGATCCCACACCCTGAGGACAGGATCAGTCTCGCTTACCTCTAAATCCTTGACCTAGCACAGTGCCTTATGCTACACTTGTGTCCGAATGCATGACTGACCGGAAATAGATGGATATCCTAATGTACAGTTTGAAGGTCATCGCCTACAGATTCCTAGAGGCTGGGGTTACTGAATCAAA
The DNA here is from genome assembly GCA_004026905.1 of Hystrix cristata. Lineage (NCBI taxonomy): Eukaryota > Metazoa > Chordata > Mammalia > Rodentia > Hystricidae > Hystrix > Hystrix cristata. The sequence continues at coordinate 123,265 of PVJO010001707.1, forward strand.
AGGGATGAATATTAAAAGTTTTCAACTTCGGCTTTCCAAAGGACCCTCATAATTCATATGCTCACTGGTGAGCCTATCTCCCTGTATGCCAGCAGCTTGGCTATTTTCATTATATCTTTTTTATAGTGCTGATTTTATAGGCAAAACCTATCACCATGTTCTAATTTGTATGTCTCTGGTTACTAAGAAGGATGAACGTTTTTTCCACATATTTGCCTACTAAATGCATTTTTTCTTTGTGGATATACCTCTCAGTATGATTTAAACACTTCGGGGAGGTGGACAGTTTATGAGTTGACTCAGAGGGTGCTTAGGGAGTGACTGGAAGTAGGGAGGGCACTGCTGCAATGGTCCTGGTGACAGATAAGCCGGCCAGGGTCCCAGTGGAGGCTTTGGGGATGAACGAGTGGTGGACAGAGACCAAGGAAGCCAACTCAACGCAAGCTGGGGACTGACAGCAGGCAGTGGTGAAGGAGGACAGGCTGGGTACATGCAGGTTTCTGGCACGGTCAACTGAACAGAAAGAGGTATCATGTCTGAGATGGCATCCGGGTGGATGCAAACACAACTGCAAGGTGGTTCCCAGAGCTGCTCCTGGACACAGCCTGTGAGGAATGGAGAAGTGGAAAAACAAAAGGCAGGGGCAGAATGATCTGATGCAGGCAGCCTTCTTGAAAGAGACCACAGAGAGCCAGATTTTGGCTCACAGAGAGAAGGATTTATAGGGCAGGGAGTAGAGCTAGAAGGTTGCCATGGGATGATGAGGGTCTGTTAGGAAGAAGAATTGTCATCTTCATCATCAGCTGAAGTTTTACTAGCTACTCCAATGTACAAGGCCTGGCTCTAGCCACTGTGTTAACTCAAAGTCCGTGCCTGCCTTCTGCGGACAGTACACTTACCACCCGTCTTATGGGTGAGGAGACTGACATGCCAAGGGTCAGGCCATGCCTGAGGTCAGATGGCTTAGAAGTGGCAGAGCTGCGATTCACGCATGAGGATGTGGCTCCTTCACTTCTCTCCAGGAGACTTGTGACATTTAGGGACCGTCCTGGAAAACAACTATCCATGGATAATGTTGTAGCCCACCTTCACTAAGCCAGGAATGGGGCCACTGAGTCCTGTGGGAGGAACTCCAGCCCAGCTTGGCCTGTGGCCATCAGGGACACATAGTTTCTGACCACAGCCAGTTCAGCAACTTGTCTCTTTACTCCCAGCCACCAAGCCACGAACTCCCCTGTGACCTCTTCTGGCCTATTCTCTTGACCAGGGTCAGTCTTACCGCCACCCAGGCCAAGTACCCCAACTCCTAATGCTACTGTCCTCCAAACCTGTCCAAGGTCATGCCCTGCAGCACTGCTGTCCAAAGGCAAGCATCAGACTCAATGCTCATCAGACAAGCTCTGCTTAGGGAAATTATGCCACCTCCAACCCACAGCATATTAGGTACCTGGGCAAATGGGTGAGCAGTTTAAGTACTGAGATGGAGTAACCTCAAAGATATAACAGCAAAAAATGCAAAGTACAGAATGGTATATCCACTGTGCTGCCATCCGTAGGAGATCCAAAGGAAGAGGAAGAGTATACTTGCTACCACATTTATAAGTGTCTTTGGAGGACACAGTGGCTGCCTCCATGTGGAGGAAGAGCAAAGACTTTACGCGGTGCATACTCTTTCACCCTTTTGAATCTCTGTGTCACACGAACAGGATGCATTCTTATTTAAAAACAAATAAAATGCAGCGTTAACAGCACATAAATTATTTCTCCTGCATGCACGTGTGTGTGTGTGTGTGTGTGTGTGTGTGTGTACACACAAATGAGTTACTGATGCCCTTTCTCCCCAGGGCGAGGAAGAGAATCTTCGGGCGGCTGATTGTACTTGCACTTGGTCTCTTAGTCCTGCTCCTGTACTGGTTCCCTACATTCAGGTACAGACTCCCTGACCCAGCACCTGAGGTGGGACCACCAGGGTCAGAGTTAAGGTGGATCCTTCCAGGTGCTTCCTCAAGGGAGTGGGGGGCTAGCCCAACCTGGGCAAGTGCCCTTATGGGCTGTCCTTTCTGAGTGTGCCCCTTATACTGGCCCCCTTTCACAGGCATCTGGAAGTCTTAATCCCCATGGGTGTCTGCCCTTCAACCACAATGGCCCTGCTGAGAGACAACTTCACAAGTGTCCTGCGGCCCTGGTAAGAAGATACTATTCCTCCCACAAACCTACAGAGCTCTGCCCCGTGTCCCTGCTACCCTCTCATTCTCCACCCCACAGAGCCAGCCTCTCCCCCTATCAACCCCAGCAGCCCCTGTGTCACACATCTCCTAGTCCTCTGTCTAATCTGGTTCTGTGCTAGGGGCTTTTAGAGGAAAGGACTGGTCTGATGCATCTGTGGGTACCTAAGGCCCAAAACTAGGGAGGTGGCAGTGAGCACGCATCAAGTAGGCGAGTGAATGGAGCTGTCTCTCCATCCCCGCCCTGGCCAGGGACCGGCCTGACGTCTTGACCTGTACCTCCTGGAGGGCTCCCATTATTTGGGATGGTACCTTCGACCCGGATGTAGCCCAGCGAGAGGCTAGACGGCAGAACCTCACCATTGGGCTCACTGTCTTTGCTGTAGGCAGGTAAGGCCTGGGGAAAATAGCAGCACTATCCAGGTAGGGAGTGGGAGGGGTATGCATGTGTGCAGGGATGCACAATGCCAAGTTGCCCTGTACCACAGGATCCCAAAGTACAGCTAGAGACTGTGCCCTCCGTCTCAGACACCCAAGGTTGAACACAAGAGCATCTTCTCCCTTCCCTTCCGCCCTGGACACCAAAGCCACCGAGCCCACCCAGCACAGGCAGCCAGGCGCTCCGGACTGTGTCCTAGAAGAAACCTGCCTAGGAGCTAGGGCTGGTCCACTGGGTTTGTGGTGAGGAAATGACAGTTTCTCAAGTGAGAGGGTAAGAAAAAGGAGAGAGCAAATGGGTGAACAGAGGGAATAAGGTGCCTACTGGAGGTCAGCAGCCTACGGCACAGAGTGGCAGTGGTGAGGTCCTGCCAGGGAATTGTGGTGGAGGAAGAGGGACTATGGAGCAGAGAGGGTTTGCAAGGGAGTGAATCCGAGCTGGGTAAAGAGGGGTGGAAGGTGACAGGTACTGAGAAGTGGCAAGGTCACTGGATTAGAGGACTTGGTGAGACAGGACTGCTAGGTGGGAAGAGAGTAAGTGAAATGAAAGAAAGAGGGGCTCACACAGTGGTATAGATGAGGCTGCAGTTTGGAAGGTGGGACACTGATGCTGACCAAAACAAGGGAGTAGCCATAGAAGTGACTGTGGAGGGTGGAGGACAGAATCACTGCAAGAGAGGTCAGTGGGGAACTGAAAGGCCCAGGCAATGGATGGGCCTCCGGGCATGGAGAAGGTTGGGCAGAGAAGAAATGGCAAGGGCACTGACCTCCCCACTGTGGCTAGGAGGAGGATCCAGGATAAGTGGCCACCTTTCAGAAGCAATGCAAAGAGGACCCCTGGCTAGCAGGGACAGTCAGACCTATGACCCTAAGGCACAGAGAGGTACAGTCCTGGGCAACAAAGCAAGTGTTTCTAATGCTGCGACAGGTTGCTGTGGAAAGTAGTGAAGGAAGGCTTCCTCTCCACCCAGGAAAAGACATCTGAAAGTCTGGAGAAGGAACTTTGTCACTATACACCTCAGAAGACTGCTCAAGGCTCCTCCAACTCTGTCCCCCACACTCTAGAAGGGAAAGCAGGCCAGGAGGGTAACTGAGAGGCAAGGGGACAAACAAGACCAAGGGCTGACCCATGGACAGGTGGCAGAGCTGCTGTGCCACTTGAACCTTGCCCTCTCCTGGGGCCTCAGTGCCCCTACCTTCCACTAAGGAGGCCAAGGAGTGTTCCTGCCGCAGCCCTAGAGGCTGCGATCTTGAGGAACTGAAATTCCAGGGTCCTGAAGTCCTGAGTTCCGAGCCGCTGTGAGACTGAGGTCTCCAAGATCTCCAATTTCCATTTCCCACAGTTCCACCAGGAACAGAGTAAAGGCCCAGACTCCAATGCCAAGTTGGGTTCAATCCTGGCTCTAACATTGACCAATTATACATACCTGCACAACTTATTAGATCTCTTCAAACGAGATACAGTAATGCATGTTGGTTTAGAAGGGCCACAAGAAAAATGTTCAAAATATTAGGCATTCCGACATACTAGTATCCCGAGGGCTAGTAATACACTTCCCAGTATTCCAAGCACTTTGGTTATCTACAAGAATTACTACAAACTCAATCACTTAAAATGACTGATTATTCTTACAGTTTACCATTTTGAGTGTCAGGAATTTGGACAGGGCTCAGCGAAAAGGGCTCCTCACTGCTCCCAAATGTCAGAGTCTCAAGTGGCAGAATAAACGCTGAGGACGAGCAGGGTGCCTCTCCCTCTACCCAACCTCTCCACGAAGCTAGCCTGGGTCTCCCCACATCAAGGGACCGCTTGTATGAAGACTCAGAGTAGGAAAGAGGCAGGTGCTGCCAGCCCTCAAGGCCCAGCAGAGTCACTCTCTTGCACGGACCAGGGCAGTCAAAGTCCACGTCCAGAGGAAGGCACACGGCACTCCCTCTTCCGGGCAATATGGCAAAGATGTTGCAAGCACACCATGGTCGAAAAGTTATAGCTCTGGGGTTTCTGGACTTGCACGGACTGGCGTGGGCGGGACTCGGCTGCGGGTGGGGTAGAGCGGGGGGAGGGGCGGTCAACCCGGATGACTTCGGCCGCGCCCCCCCACCTGGCAGATACCTGGAGAAGTACCTGGCGCGCTTCCTGGAGTCAGCCGAGCAGCACTTCATGGTGGGCCAGCGCGTGGTCTACTACGTGTTCACCGAGCGGCCCGGCGCCGTCCCCCGCGTGGCGCTCGGGCCCGGGCGCCAGCTGCACGTGGAGCTCGTGGAGCGTCAGCCGCGCTGGCAGGACGTGTCCATGGCGCGCATGCGCACGCTGCACGAGGCGCTGGGCGGGCGGCTCGGCCGTGAGGCGCAGTTCGTGCTCTGCATGGACGTGGACCAGCACTTCACAGGCGCCTTCGGGCCGGAGGTGCTGGCCGAGTCAGTGGCGCAGCTGCACGCCTGGCACTACCGCTGGCCGCAGAGGCTGCTGCCCTTCGAGCGCGACGTGCGCTCGGCCGCCGCGCTAGCGCCGGGCGAGGGCGACTTCTACTACCACGCAGCCGTGTTCGGGGGTAGCGTGGCGACGCTGCGCGGGCTGACGGCGCACTGCGCGCGCGGCCTGCAGCTGGACCGCGAGCGCGGCTTCGAGGCGCGGTGGCACGACGAGAGCCACCTCAACAAGTTCTTCTGGCTGCACAAGCCCGCCAAGGTGCTGTCGCCCGAGTTCTGCTGGAGCCTGGACATCGGCTGGCGGGCGGAGATCCACCGCCCGCGCCTGCTCTGGGCGCCCAAGGAGTACGCACAGGTGCGCGACTAGCGCCATCGCGGGGCCGCCACGGAACCCGGCACCTTTGCGACCGGACTCGTGGAGTGGGGCCTGCAGCACGGAGACACCCTGCGGCCAGCTCCAGGGAGGCCCTCCTGGAAGCCGCGCGGCAGGTTGGAGTGCAGCGAAATGTTGGATGGAAGAGCCGCGTGCCTGCCCCTCACTTTCATAGGCGCCTGCAGCGCAGCAGCAGCAGGACCCAGGGCGGGCAGTGCCTAGACCTTTGACCTCTGACCTTCCTGAATTTGGCTGATGCCGCCTGACTGCCTGACTGGATGTTCTAGCCTCACTTCAGCCCCTCTTTTAATCGAGGAGCCTGTTGCACAAAGAGGGATGTGTGCCCCAGACACAGCCGTCAAGTCATGGTGTCAGTGCTGGAGAGCCAGGGCTCATTACTCGGGTCCAGTCCAGCTGCTGGGGGGGGGGGCATGAACCTCAGAGGGAGAAACACAGGAGGCATCCCTGTCATGGGCTCTTTTTACCTCTCCTACCCACAAGCAGGGAGTCTGTTTACACATGTTTGTCTCGAGTAATTTTTTTTCTCCACTGAGAATCAAACCCAGAGGCACTCTGCCACTGTGCTACATCCCCAGCCCCTTTTATATTTATTTTGACATAGGGTCTCACTAACTTGCCCAGCAAGACTTGAACTTGCAGTCCTCCTGCCTCAGGTGCTAGGTTCACAGGCATGTGCCGCTGTGCCCCGCTTTGAGTAATCTTATAAAAAAAAAAAATTGTCCCAAAACTGCCTTATGGCCTTTCCTGGTAGACAGTGCCTGCAAAAATAACATTTCCTGGCCTCAAGCTGGTGGGGCAAAGTCTGGCCATCTCACCATATCTGAAAGGTAAATTTCCTCATCCATGCCTGCCCTGTGACTCATTTTCCCACCAGGAAAAATACAGGCTCTGAGTAGGAGCCAGAAGTAATCAGGCCCTGCAGGGAAGCCCCAGACATTCTGCCAGAAACTGAGGCTCTGAGGGAGTGGGATTTCATTGTGAGTCTCTTAAATCTTCTGTGTAGTTCACACTGGCCTTGCATTTTTAGCAGTCTCCACTATTCCCAAGTACAGTGACCATTCCACCTATTTACCTAGCCCAACCATGATGGTTTTTACAAGCAAGTTCAGATATCAATGATGTGATATAGGAGGAATGAGTCTTTCAAAAGTAGTTTGAAGTTCCCCACTGACTTCTACCTAAACTAGTCGAGCAGAACCCAGGCCTTTTGGAGTCTGGATGAGAAACAGAATGGACAAGTGGTACCCAAGAACATCTCTTCGTTTGCTGGCTGTGAGCTGAGACATGCCTTCCTCTGGTGGGCTGATGTTTGTCCTCCACCTTACCCTAATTTTCCATTCACCAACCCTAACAACCCCATGGCCACAGGAGGCTGACCACCAGCCAGTGAGATCCAGATGCGCACCCGCCCCTTGTCCACCTATGTGTGTGATGTGGACCAGCTTCTTACCTGTGCTGGGTCTGTTTTCTCACATGTAAAATGGGGACACCAGTGGTCCTCCTTGCCAAGGTTGCCATGATGCTCCAGAAACTACACCTCGCCCTCTCCTCTGCCTGCTTCCTTTCCTGAAAATTCTTAGGCTGCAAGGGATGAAAGCTCAGGATGGAGGTTAGACAGTCTATAGAATGGCTCCCTTTTGTGGAGCCCACAGGCCTAAGGAAGGGGCAGGAGCTATAGAAAGACTGATAGGAGGCAAAACTGAAAGGGAGAAAAAACTCCCTCTGCAACCACATCCGTGGTCTTAATTGTTCCCAGCACCTGTCCCGGGCCCATAGGGACCCAAGGGTGCTCACACACACCCCAAGTGGGCAGATGGAAATCAGACTCTCGGTTCCGAGTGTCACTGCTGCATGCAAAACCTTCTCCTGTCCCAGGTGCTCCACCCTGCCAGGCCAGCTCAGATACCAACCCCCAGAAATCCCTGCACATCTCCACTTACCTTAGGGAACACTGATTGTTACAGTTTATATCTACGTGTCCTCCCAAAGCCTCATGCGCTCGTAGGTGAGGCTTTTCGGAGCTTGCTGGATCTAGGCCCTAGATTCTAGGGTGGGTGACACCAGGATTAAGGATTTGTGGTACTAAGTTAGTCCACTGATTGGAATTAGCATGGCTCTGGGTATGGCCGAATGGATTTACTTAAAACAGAAGCCCCACTCTGGATGTGGGTGGCACTACCCAAAAGGCTTTTAGCCTAGATGGGATAAAAGGGGAAGGCAGGCTTGCTGCTGCTTTGCTGCCTCCTGCCCCTTCTGCCACAGACTGTTTCTCCTCTGCAATGTCTGTCTGCCATGCCACCCTGCCTCAGAGCCGCTGACTATGGGCTGAAACCTCTACAAACTGCGAGCTGAAATAAACCTTTCCTCCTTTACCTGGTGGTGTCAGGTATTTTGTCCCAACAACAACAAAAGTAGTTTTGACACTGATCATAAAGAACATGAATCCACTAGGGCAAAGTCAAATAACAGCAATTAGCAATAACAACATGTACATTCTGGAGGGTGCCAGGCACAGTTCTGAACCTTAAACATGTATTAATTCACATAAGCTTCATACCCACCCATAAATTGATTACTATTATTTGCCTCATTTCACCTAACAGAAAATCAGGCAGAGAGGTTGAGTACCCCAAAGTCACATCACTAGTAACACGAATTCATGGATGCCAGGACAGGAAATTAGATATGGCCAGAGGATGAAGACTGTGAGTTGAGAATGGAGGTCATCACTGGCTTTCAGTCTCCTCGGTCCATTTCTTTTCATCCCTGCCTCTTATTCTGCTTGTGTCTGACCCAACACAGCCACTCCAGCTCACGATCTCCTAACTACCTTGCTCCTGATTCATGGCGTGGAGAGCCTGACCAGAGAGGGGTAGCTTCATCTAATGGTGTGCTAGTAAATGTTTAGCAACTGATTCTTCAAAGAAAATCCCTAATGTGTAGTGTATGCCACTCGCTATGGTATAAATGCCATCATGGTTGACGACGAGCTAGCAACACTCACTGAAGGCACAGTGGGAAAGAGGCAAGTGTACACAATCTGCTCTCATGCACTGGGACAGACACTGCACACCACTAGGTGGGGTCACTGGACTGGGCATCCAGCTCTGACCGTTCAGGTGGGGCTGGGATGGGGTCGTGTGATGCCACTACGGCTGCTACAGCCCCTCTCATCCTGGCCTAGCAGGCTATGGGAGATCAGTTTAGAGGAGACGAGGACGGTGCCATTACTGAAAACATGCTGGTTCTGGGGTACCCCACATCTATTCTCCTTTCGGGTGGTGGCACACCAGGGGGAGATATACATCAGATAGGGGCTTCACTCTGCTCCAGAAATATGGCACAGGCCCCAGGCCCAAGCCAAACCAGCACACACCTCACCCCATTCAGAACCAGGAAGATTGAGAGGGACCTCTGCTGTGCTCCTGGCTGCAAAGAGGATGGTCGCTGGAAACCTGGGAGCTGTGAGGCTGGAGCTGACTGCACAGGAGCCCAAGGATGCCTCCGATTCTGAGACTAGAGCCAGGCAGAGAGCTGAGACACATCCTTAGAGGCCCGAAACTGGCTGGACCACTGCCCTGTTACATCAGCCAGTAAATTCTCATTTGAATTGGACTTCCTGTCACTTTCGGGAAAGCCTGGAGGTAGGACTGTGAGGGTTCTGAGGAATGAGTCCCCAGTGATGACTCCGTGATGACTCACGGTGGAGCCACTTCTGTCTCCCAAGATGCCCCCGCCATGGACGGCCCTGGTAAACTTTCTGCATTACTCTCCTAGGTGATCAAAATGCACCCCCACCAGGGGATAGATGTATGTGAAGGGGAATCTTGGACCTGTCCCCCAGTCCCAAACACTAGAACAGCTTCTACAAGTCAGGCACTCATGACGGGTCCCTAGGGGGTGCTACTCGGGAAGTGGGAGAAGTGACTCATTGGCAAACCAGTGTATCAGAAATAGACAAAGCTGGCAAACACGTCCCTGCCACCTCATGCAGCGTGGCCCTCAGCACAAAGCACGTGGCTCTGCACCTGGGGTGAGGCTGGCCCACAGCGAGCAGCAGTCTCCTTCCTTCCCGAGTCTGGGACGGGGAGGGCAGAGGAGCTGTGGGAAGGTGGCCCAGCCCCACTACCACACACAGCACACCACACACCACTGCCACCCGGGTGCAGGTACAGTTTATTCTTCACAACAGAGAAATACAAAGAGCAGAGGGGTTGTAATTCCTTTGTTTCTTGCCCCCTTTAGTGTTCTTCCCCCACATTTGATTTTTACTTTGCTCCCTGCCTTTTTTTCTTTTGAATAGAATGCAAACTTCTCTCCTGAAGTGTTGGAGGGGCACCTGCCCTCACCTCCCTGCCACCAAGATGCAGACTGAGAAGCCAACGGACTGTTTTCTCTTTTTTAATAAGGTAACTAGTTCTAAATATGGTGGCCTGGAGGTCCCATAGAAAAAAAGCAAAGGGGTGTTAACAGTATGTATAACAGCATATTTACAGGGTAGTAACATGCGGACAAAAAGCTACAATACTGAGTATCAGACAAGTCAAACAAAGGGGTGGGGGCAGGGCACAGAACCCCGTGGGAATAGAAACCCCAGGAAACGTTAAACTGGTAAATCAATGGCGAGTTAAGGCTTAAAAAGTGTATAAAAATAACACAGTTAATATTCAAAACGGAACTCCAGATACAGAATATATAGATGAGTTTCTGTCTAGTTTTCTTTTTTCTTTTCCCGGGGGGATGTGGAGGGGCTTTTCCGGGCTCTGTACATAGTTCCTATATACACGGACACGCATGGCTTTCAGATTGGGGGTGTCTGTGGGGGCCATCTGGGGCAGGGTCTGTTTCTGGGACCCTCCTGGAGGATCCCTTCCCTGGGGCCGGGAGCCTGGGCTGGGGATTCCCCTTCCATGGCAGGGAAGACAAATAACCCCTCCCTGGGCACTGCTCCCATCTGTAGAACACTCCGGAAGGGGTCTCCTAGTCCCAGGCCCACTCCCTCCCCATCCCCCTGCCCACAGTCTGGGGTGGCGGGAGAGGTAGCCAATAGGTTTCCTGGCCAGCACCGAGGTAGACTGGGGTGGTCGGCAGGGTGGTAAGGGAGGGCCAGGTCTTACCCGGCCCTCCCCCATCCCATTGTCTGGGGCCCTGATGGCCACCGCATCCTCTGCTCAGTGAAGCCCAGGGCGCAGCTCGGACATTCTGAGCCAGGCACCCGGGGCCGAAGGGCTCACTTCAGCTGCCTCCTGCTCCTCCCTCCTAGGGGTCCCCTCTGCTGTCCAGAACCCCAGGCTTGAGCTTTCCCTAAAGACCCAAGGCCACGGCCGGAGAAGGTCCCACGCTGCCCTCTGGTTCTCTGCATCCATCTGTCCGATTCTTTTAATTTCTCGGTCTTAGCAGCACCAACATCCTGGCCAATAAATATCTTTTTTTTTGTTATTTCCAAAACAAACTTAAAAAAACAAAAATCAGTGAAGTAAGTGAAGGGTGGGGAACAAAAAGAAAACCCAACAGACAGGTTCAAAGTGCTCTGAGATCGTCTTTGGATGCCACCAAAACAGTCCAGAATCCTGCGGTTAGCCCGGCTGCCCCAGGAGCTGACTAGGCAGGGCGTCTGCGGACCAAGCTTCCTGGCAGGCTGGGAAGTCGTGAGAGAGCTTGGCGGTTCCTGGAGGGCCCTCACTGGGAGCTGGGGCCTGGTGCTGCCTGGGTCTGGGTCCGCCGGTGGACCGGCCGGGGCGGCGCCTCGGGTGGGCTCAGATGAGGGAGATTCGCACCGGGATGCCGGGGGACTCCGTCCTCTGGGGCGAGTGATGGCTCACCAGGTGCTCCACCACCGTGTGTTTGGACATGTGCTTCATCAGGTAGGTCTCCTGTGGGCGGGTGAGACGTAGAACACAGCAGCACCATGTGAGGAAGGCAAGGAGGCTGCAGTTCCCACATGCGGCCACTGGAGGCAGACTGGCTGGGGGCGGCAGCCACAGCTCCGGGAGCTCCAAGAGGGCTTGTGAGACCCTGTCTCAGTATCCTCACGGTTCTGAGGACACTGCATATCTGTCGGGGCGAGCTCTGGCTGCCTGGCCAAGTCTGAGCCTGCCGAGCGCTGGCTGGGAGCTGACCGGCACCAGCCTATGACTCGCCGGGGCCTGCGGCCTTTCGCCAACTGGCTGTGAGGGGCGTCCTGGCTGAACCCCAGCCCTGCGGGCCCATCTGACACCGTGCCCTGCCTCGGGCTGGTGTTGCCAGTGATGGTGAAGCAGCGAGCCCTGGACAAGTCATCTCCAAGCCTCAGTTTCCTACTCTGTAATCAAGGATGGGGAAGGGTTGCTACGGTGAGGTGGGCCCTGAGGGTTCAGGGGACCACTCCTTCCCCCGTCTCTACATTTCACTGCAGGTGCTAGAGTTCTGGCCTTTGCACTCCTCATTCAAACCTTCCCAGGGGTGCAGCCGGGCCGAACCCCCACTCACTGTGCTAAGTCCATCCTGAGGCAGCACAACAGGCTGGGTGAGTGGTCCCGTTCACTGCAGGCCCACAGGCTTTCACTAAGCCACATCCTCCGCCGGTCTCGACCAGGTACAAGGTGGCACGCCAGGTCCCCAGCTGCCACTAGTGGGCTTCATGTCTCAAGATGCTACAGTCCTCAAATGTGGCAAGGTGCTACTGCACGATGCCAGAGGAAGGATAATTAGCAACATCCAAGCTCAGACATTAGTCTTCAGTGAATACATAGCATAGGCCGTATGTGTGTGTGAGGGTTAGAGATAAAAAGATACATTAATTAACCCAGCACAATGTAGGAATCTTATTTGGATCTTGATTTTAAAATAATACAGAAATAAATAAAACTATAGCATTCAAGAGACAAATGAAAATGTCAATGCTGACGGGGTGTTTAATCATGATAAAGACTTTAGTTGTTTTAAGGTATCATAAAGGTATTGTAGATATGTTCATAAAAAGAAGTCCTTATCTTTACAGACATAAAGTCAAGTGTTTTTGTGGTCTTGGCGATTGAACCCAAGGTCTTCACTCTGAGCTACATCCCGAGCCCTTTTTTAAGTGTTTTGAGACAGGGTCTCACTAAGTCACTAAGTTACCCAGGCTGGACTGGAACTTGCAATCCTCCTGCCTCAGCATCCCAGAGTGCTGTGATTACAGGCATGTGACACCACACCTGGTTTAAAGTGAAGTTTTTACAAGTGAAATGATAAAACATCTGGCTTTTTACTTCAAAAACAGATTATAAAGCCCAGCATGTGGTGCATGCCAGTAATCCCAGCATTCTCGGAGGCTGAGGCAAGAGGACTGCCACAAGTTTGAATCCAGCCTGGGCTACATAGCAAGTTCAAGAACAGCCTGGGATACATGATGGCACCTTGTCTTAAAAAAAATGTTTAAATGAGGCAGGATTAGTTAATGGTGATGGTGAGTACTAAAAGTTTAGGGCCAGGCAGGGACCAAACAAAGAGCGACAGTATAGGGGGGCTCCCCCACCCTCTTTGCCCCTTGTCCAGTAGGTTCTGTCCATCTCTCAGCTCTCCTCTGCCTCTTGGACTTCAAGGAAGGATACATTTCACACATTGAGCCCTTAGCAAGCAGCAGCCCTAGCTAGTACCTCAGAAGCGCTGCTAGTGACCCCACAACAATCCCTGTGCCCCAGCATCCAGATGAACCTTCCAGCAACACCCTCCCCTAAGTCTCCTCCTGATTCCTCCCATTCCACATGAAAGAGTATCCAGACTCTTTACAGTGTCCTCAAGCCTGTGCGACCTCATTTTCTCTCAACTCCTGCTATACACCATGTTTGCTCTACCTCAGGGAGCTTACACTCACTGATGCCCACATGAAAGGTTCTTGCCCCCTCTTGTTCTTCATTTAATCATCCTTCAAGGCTTCACTGAGTTGTCCTGCTGTAGTTCAGATCTGGACTCTCTTCCAAAGGCCCATGTGTTAAAGGCTTGGTCCCAAGGCCATGGTGCTATTAGAAGATGGTGGAACCCTGAGGAGTGGGATCTCATGGGAGGAAGTTAGGCCACAGGGAGGTGTACCCTTGAAGGGGATAACAGGGCTCCAGCCCTTCCCTTCCTGTCTTCACTTCCCAGTTGTCATATGCAGCATGTTCTACCATATTCTCTCAGGCATGACATGCTGCCTCATCACAGACCTAAAACCAACAGGGCCAACTACCCATGGACTGAAGCCTCTGAAACTGTAAACCAAAACAAACCTTTCCTCTTTTTAAGGTAATATCTCAGGCATTTTGTCACAGTGACAGAAAGCTGACCTACACATGCCCTTTCCTCAGATGGCCTCTCTCTTCCCAAATCCATTTTGTTCTCTGCTGCTGTCTCTCAAAACATACTTTTCCTTTAGAGCATTGTGGTTCTCAATCAGAGACCATTTTGTGCCCAGGGCAAATTTCCAGACCTGGCAATGTCTGGAGACGTTTCTGGTGGTCCAGCTCCAGGAGGGGGCTGCTACTGGCATCCAGTGGGTAAAGGCTGTGGATGCTGCTTAACTTCCTACTAGACACAGATGGCACCCTACAACAAAAGGTGTCCTGCCTGTGTCAGTGCCCACACCTGCCACTAAACACTTGCGTGTGTGATTACTGGTTTAACACCTGTACCCAGTGGAGTTTCTAACCTCCCTGGGTACAAAACATGTCTAGTTGGAATCTCCCAATTACAGAGCGCCCAGCATGGTGTTCAGGAAGCATCATGTGGTTTAGTTGTTTACTAGCTAAGGTTTATCTGGCTGTACCCTGCCAGCCAGCAGCGCTACAAGTTAATCTACTTGACAGATGAGGAAACGGAGCCTCAGTGATTTCTAAACCGAGTATAAGGGTCTGTTAACCAGAATATGTGAAGAACCAGAAGCACACACATAAGCGACCCACCTGGCTGCCCAAAGGCCTTCATGTGGGGAATTTTCCCACTGAGGGACGGGGGCTGGATGCAAGGACCTTTCTGGTGCTGCTCAGGGATTTGCTCATCTGAGAGTGGCTCTGGACCATGTCACTGCGCCACCTTGTGGTTGTGATGGGGACTGCAGCTGTCCCACAGCAGAAGACCTTTGAGTTTCCCAGGCAGAGGAGAGCAGGGTCCCAGGCCCCCCCGGCCCCTGCCTTGAGAAGCCCAGGGCCTCAGGAACCCTGGCTAAAGGCAGGCAGGAGGCTGGGAACTCGGCTGAGCAACCAAACACGGAAGGAGGACACAGAAGCCCTGGCACTGCCATTCCCCATGATCTCGGGGGGTCACTTGCCCCTCTGGGCTGCAGTTCCTCCGTCAGGAAAGTGAGGAGTCAGAAGGATGCTAGGAGGAAGAGATGGAGGGACAGCTGGTCCCTGGTGGCACTCACCGAGGTGTAGGCCCGCCCGCACATGCTGCAGCAGTAGGCCTTGGCGTGCTTGATGGCGTGGGCCGACAGGTGGATCTGCAGGGATGCAGAGTCCGAGTAGGCCCGGTAGCAGTTGGGACACTTGTAGGGCTTGTCCTTGTTGTGCTGGCGCTGGTGAGACTGCGGGGGGGAGCACAGCGTGGGTCACAAGGTGGGGCGTCCTCCCCAAACCCCCCACTTTATGCTCCCTGGTGGGGGCAGGACGCAGGCAGGCACTCACCTGGAGGTTGGAGAGCTGAGTGAAAGCCTTTTCGCAGCCAGGATGTGGGCACTTGTAGGGTCTGTCACCTGTGTGGATTCTGCAATGGACGGCCCGGTGAGGTGGGGGTCCCGGATACGGACCCCTAGACCAGCTCCAGGCCTCAAGCCCTTGGCTCACTGGGCCATACCTCCGTGCCCAAGCCGCTCGGTGTCCACCCGCCCCCACACCCCAGTGGCTGAGAGTGAGCCCAAGCAAGAGCTGGAGACATCAAAGGTCACCATCTTTCCTTCTTTCTCTGCTCTCCACTGCCGGTCTGAGGGAAGCCTCCCACTCCTCCCCCTAGGGCCCTGATGCACCCAGCCTGCTCCCAGCACACACTCAGAGACCAGCGTGGCCTTCAGGTAATCCCAGCATGCTTGCTTGGACTGCATTCCGTGCCTCTCTTCTAAAACTCCCACCTTACAAAGTTCCCACTGAAGAGAACAGACTCACAGTGCTGTTGGGACCTTCCCTGCCCATCCTGTCTCTCTCCCTAAGGAGACGTCTCCCTTGAATTGGCCCCTAACTCCTATTTCCTATCCTCTCTCCATGTCAGGCAATGTCCATGATGGTGACAGTCACCCTAGTGACAGAGAACACAGAACAGTGTGGTCTTGAAGCTCAGCCCCTCTGTGTCCTTGCTAGGAGCCCCTCCTATCCCCCCATTCCTGGGCTCTCATCCTGGATCCACTCTCTACTAGCTGAGTGATCTTGGGTAAATCACTGAGCCTTGGTTTCTTTATCTGCAAAGTGGGTATAGAAACAGTCCCCCACCTCACTGGGCCTTGTGAAGACTACATCAGCTAATGCGTGTCAGGGGCTCCGCCCAGTGTTGGCACAGGCAGCACTCAACATTTGCCAGTGTTGCTACTGGTTTACTCAGCCTTTGTCACATTGGTATCTGTGTGCCAGCACCATGCTAGGATTTGAATATACCACAAACTAAACAGACAAAAACTACTGCCTGGTAGAAACAACCGATAAGCAGAAAGTAGGTAAATCACATGGAGAAGGTAATGAGTGCTGTGGGAAAAGGCAGAACTAGTGAGGGACCCCATGAATGCCAGAGAGGAGGCAGGCAGTTTTAAATGGAGTGGAGGGGAAGGGCCCCATTGAGGAGGTGACAGTGGATCAGCACCCTGAAGGCTGATGACAGCTCATGCTTGTCCAACAGCCCAGATGAGGACAGAGCACATATGGAGCAATGACATTGGTGAGTGGTGCTCAACAGTCTGCACGTGCCAGTGGGCGCCTTTCCCTGCACATCACACGCATCCTTGGGCAGCTCGCGGCTTGCTGAGTCACCAGGCTGGCAAATCCTCTGTGCCAAGCAAGCAGGCAGGCAACCAAAGGCCAGCAGGGCCAGAACCTTGTTTGCCTCATTCGCTGATGAGCATTAAGTGGAGTGTGAACCCAGATGCAGACAAGTGGTGCCCTCTCCTTCCCTACCATGCCCCGCCTCACGAGTTGGCAGCCAGGCTCTGCTGGGCCCACTGCCTGACTCATCAAATAAACTAAGGCCCCTCCAGCCAAGCTGAGCACTAGACTCAGGGACACACAGGGCTCCTACAGAGTCAAAATTCCTGTGTGTCACCTTCATCAGGTGGTCCAGCCTCACCTCTCAACCCTTAAATACCCACATCCTGGTCAGGACTGCTTGTCTAACAACTGCATTGAGAATTCTCCCCATTGCACCTCTACTCTGCTGTAACCCCTCCTTCCCAGCTACTCACGGAGCCAAGCTCTGAGGCGCCTCCCTGAGCAAGCCGCCCACCATCCCACCCCTGGCACCCAACTGCCCACATACCACAGCTCCTCCTCACAGCGCTGACCCTCTGATTTTTAGGGCCACCTGTGTGTCTCCTCTACTACACAGGGAATCTTGAAGGCAGGGGCTGGGCTCACAGACTGCACCCAGATGTACCATATGGAGCTGACCCAGTCCTCAGAGCCCCATCTACCTGCGCATGCCCTGCAGGGAGTCACATATGTGGGGACGCCACCCAGACCATTGCTTGGTCTCTACAATGGAAGGATGGGAAGGTTCTGGCTCCATCTGGCACCATCAACCCCTCCCTTCCACCCCCCCACCGCCCCTGCTTCCCCTCCAGGGCTGGGGAATTTGGTGGGGAGTAGGTAGCAGAGGGGCCTAAAGGTCCCCAGGATGTGTGCTGATTTATTTTGTCTTCTCCTCTGGCTGTGCTCAAGTCCCTGCTTGCCGTCCCCACTCCCTGGATCCCACCAGCAACATCTGGTGTCCTGGGCTCTTCTCTTCTTCCTCTAGCACTTTCTGCAGACTGTTCCCTCTGCCAGGCACACTGCTCCTCACCTTCCTACTAAGCCCACAATCCTAGGCTCAGGATCCAAGTTCCTGCCCCAGACAGCTTGCCCTGACCTCCCAGACTGGGTCAGCCCCCTCCGGCCTACCCTGAAGCACCACAGTACCCGCCCCTCAAAGTCTGGGCACAAGTACCTCCACCGGTGTCTGGTCAGTGTTTTCTTGGCTGCCGTCCTGAGAGCGAGAACTCCTTTGGTCTCGTTCACCACCATCACCCCAGTGTGTGGCACAGGCCTAGCACAGAGACCCTCAACAAACAGCTACAGACTGCACAAAAGAAAGCGAGTTTCTTCTCTCTAGAGTTACTCACTGACAGAAATGCATTCCATGCAACCAACCTCTGTTCTGAAGGCACACTTCAGAAGCATTTGTTGGCTGAATGACTGATCATCCTCCACGGATTTTAGGTCCTTCCTGAGGGACACAGCCAAGTGCTCTTCACAGCAAACTGCCCATCTGGCCTCCCACCATCCAAGTGGACCGTCTGTGCAGCCTCCTCCCTGGACTCTTACTTCAGTATTTGCTCCCTGACCTTGATCACCACGGCAGCCACAGGGGCCTGACCTGGCCGTGGCCCTGCTCAGCAACTTTCATTGTCTCCCTGTTTTCCAAAACAGGGTCCCAAGCCCTCACCCCAGCTTTCAAGGCCCTTTACACTCTAACCTCAGTTTTTAAAAGTGCCTCCTCCCCTGCCACTGCTTTCCCGGCTGGGCATCTCCCAGGCATCCCTTGACACACATGTGGCCTGTCCCCTGCCCAGGATGCCTTCTCCTCTGACTCAGAAGGGCCGCTGACCCTTCAAGCTCGCCCCAGGTGATTCTCGCTCACCTCCACCTATCTTGTCCCTCCCTCTCACGGGCATTTCCACATCCGCCTGCCTCCCAGGTCACAGTGGGGGGTCCCACCTACCCAGGGCCTGCCTCTGACCCCGAGCATCCCTGCACATGGCACCCTGCATGGTTCAGATCGGGCTTCAGGGCGGCACCTCTGGAGTGTGAAGGACCAGGCTGCCTGCTCCACTGGCCACAGGCCTCTCCACCTAAGTCCCTGAGTTCCAAGTCATGTCTGAGCCCTCTGTTCTCATGGCAGAATCCTCTCTCCAGGGTGTCCTCCCACTACGGGGCTCCCCAGCCCTGGATCCCAGGTGGTAAGAAGCACAGCTGGGCCCGAAGCAGGCCCCTGTTCCTCAGGTAGTCGAAAGACTACTGAATCTGGTGCCCCAGGCCTGCTCCTCCAGCCCCACCCAGGTGCCCTGAAGACCGACTCGGCCCTCTTGCCCGGCACCCCCACCCCACGTGAGCTCCTTCCCTATGACAGCGCAGCCCCTCCCATCCTCCTGCAGCAAGCACTAGTCGCTCCTTGGCACAATGCCTTGGACCCCACTGTGCTTCTTAGCTGAGTGACCATGGGCAGTGACTTTGCCTCCCTGAGCCCGTTTGCACCTCTCTAAAATGGGATGATGATAATAAAGATTCTAAGAACTGTAAGGATCAGATGACTGCACATAAAGAGTGTTCATAAAATAGTTTTGCAGTGTTAGCTTTTAACACACTAATTTCTGTTTAAGGTAAATGATATATGTAAAACCATAAAGAGGGAATTTATTTGATGTCTAAATAAAATTAAGGATGCACTAGACAGAATAGGGGTTGTTACTATGATAATAATAATATTCCAAGTTGACTTTTATTTCTTAGGTATTTACTCCACTACTGAATGGTGTTAGCCATCTTGTGATTTGCAAGTAAAACAATAGGAGATACAGTGAAAGTTATTCCCTTAGACGACCCGCTCCCCACGGCATTTTTCAAATTCATACTCTCATGAAAAAGCAAGGGCTGGGGATTTAGCTCAGTGATTAGAGTGCTGCCTGAGTTCGATCCCCGGCACCCCCCCCCCAAAAAAAAAGCAAAAGTTTACATCGTACAAGGACCTTATGGACACTTTGTACATTAAAGCACCTCATACAGGGTCAGGCACGGGGAGCTCTTCATAAGGAATAGTTGATGATGCTATTATCACCACTGTTATCGTCAAAAAACAAAAACAAACGGGCATCGTCCCCCACTATGGTCATCATTACACACATGCCTAACATCACACAGCCAGGAAAAGGGAAATGAACACGAAATACGCTTTACTCCTTGAATAAACAAACAAACAAATGCAGCATCACTCTGTCTGGCACAAGGTTCCACAAATAGATACAACTTTGCGCCTTTTCCTATAATTTACTAACTCCCTCCTGAAACAATTTTATCTCTGACATCTGCAGACATGTGATGCCCTTTATACATATGCTAGTTGCATGAGACCACTGCTGTGTTTCCACTACGAATAGACTAACTATAACAGAAAAGTTCTGGTTATTTTCCCCATAAACACATGTGGTATTTATTATTTAGTGGGCTAATCCTTCTGAAGTCTGGGCTTGTGCCACACTTCACAAGTCAGCTACTTTTCTCTACATGCTGCGCCTTCCTTTCTAGATGCAGGTCCTCTCAAAATGCTCCTGGTCTGTGAAGCTACATCACCCCCACAGGTCTGAGGTCACATCATTCTCAATTCCTAGGGTGGACCTCCCGTGTCCTCTTTCTAACTCTGCCTCTGTAACTTGACCACCGCTGGCTCTGCTTTGGACATGACCTTCTTTTATTCCTTCATGAGTGGCAGTAACAAGATGGATTTGATTAATTAGATGATCTGATTATCTGGTTCTCTGCCAAGGGACAGAAAAATAGAAAAGGTTCTCTGTTGAATAGCAGAGGACATGGAACTTGGAATATGATTGTTTCTTTAGGTTTGAGGTTTTCCGTTTGTTTGTCCAGTGGAATCTGGGACTTCAGGCATTTAGGACACCCATCTCTTTGCCACTGGGTTAGAACACATTGGCTTAATTATATGTACCAATGCCTAGTGAATTATAAATGGCTTTCCAAATGCTGATAGAATCCTCTTATGTTGTTTGTTTGGTTTCCTGCATTATGAACTTAAATCACACAAAAGAAAAAAAGAGAGGTAGAAAAAAATTGTGCCTGCAGGAATGGAGAGCAATCCTGGAATCTAGGAACATTCTTCTGGAAGGGCCTGTTAATTTTGCAGGGAGGAGGTCATGTTTTTAAATTATATACTTTAAACAGTTTACTTCTGAGAAAAAAAAAAAAAAGAACAGGATTTTTAATTACCCCCATTATTTGTTACTGTGTCTACTTCCAACCAGACGAATGCCCCATCTTGCCTATTCTGCCCACTCTGTGCTGCCACCTTTCTCAACTCCAAGCCCCTAGTTCAGAACAAAAATGCCAAGATGTCTTTACACGCAAATACGCTCAGAGCGTCCAGGTGGCCACCAGGCAAGGCCACAAATTTGATCCTTTGTGTTAGAAAAAGAGGGATGCTCAGAACAACTGGGCCCATTTTGTATTCTCCGTATTTTTAAATCAGAGGAACACAAAAGTGACAGCCACTTTATGAAATCTGCAGTATAAGACAGAGAGCAAATCCAGAGGAGAAGCGCAACCTCCTCGGATTCATGTTATAAATAAATAACATGTATATGATATAAATATCCGTATTTAGTGTACTTTTAAGAAGGATGAAAAAACTATTTTGATACAGAGACTGGAACAATAAACATCAACAAAAACATTGAGAGTACTGCCTCGGGCTCAGGGGTGGAGCACATGGATTCATGTGGGGTATTCATGAGTCCCTGAGTCTCATCTCTAGCACTGCAAAAAAAGAGGCCTCTAGATTTAAAATATAAGACCTTGAAGATGGAGGCAATGCATCTGCTGTGCATAATGTTCTTAATCCAAGAAATTGATTGTGCATTATACCTTAATAAAGGACTCCATTCTGATATTGTTGATTATGGCAATAAATTGACCAGAATCATTTAGTCTTATCAAGAAGTCTCACTTCCCACCTCACATCTGCCTTAAGGCCTCTGCTTTGAGCTACAGTCTTCTGCAAGGAACATTAAGAGAATGCAGCTCCAGGAAGGTGGGCACACACGCGTGGTTCTTCGTACTTAACGGAAGAGGCAATGAGTTCAGGCTTCCAAGCTGACGTTACTACCGAACCAGACACCCCTAGGCCAAGCAGGACGCAAGAGTCCCCGGTCCAGAAACAAATACTTAGCAAAGTGAGACAACTAACCCAGGATCAGAGGTGCAGAATTATTACCTGGGATTGGATGAAACTGATTTCATTGTGATTAAAGTTCCATTTTCTAAAGGCCATATGAGAAAACTCTTTTTTCCCTTTGGTCTGTCTCTGATCCTCAATTGAAGAGGCTATATTTAACAAAGTAGAATAAAATATCCATTATAAACAGTCCCTTGTTTCAACTACACCTCAGAATTCATAGTGGGAGGAACTATAATCCAGGAACTCAGGAAGCTGAGGCAGGAGGGTCACCATGAGTTCAAGGCCAACCTGGACTACATAGTGAGTTCAAGACCAGCGTGAACTACCTAAAGAGATCCTGTCTCAAATTAAAAAATTACCATAAACTAACAAATTTATCAAGTAAGTTTTCAAATAATTCTATTGAAAACAACATATATAATCAGTAATAGTCTGTAAAACTACTCAGAATAATTGTTTCAAACATTCAAAGTGCTTTTAGTGTGATGTCTTTTCTTTTCACAATCATTAGTTCTATGTACAGATTCAATAAGAACCTGCCCTCCTTCTGAACACGATATAACTGAGTAAATCAAATTTGTAACCATGACTGTGCCAGAAATGTCATATTTAAAGGCAAGTCTCATTTAATTAGGCGTGACAAGCCTGGTAGGCTGGTACTTATTGAGAATGAGGCCTCCCCGGGCCTCTGGCAAACAGTGGACCTGCTCCATGGCTTGTGGAGTTGCTGTCTTGAAGGTGATTTTTTAAAAATCAATTCCTGCTATTCCAGGAACATTGATAAACATGAAGATTCTCCAAAAACAGGGTATCCCTACAGTTACACAAACTGGCGGAGGTGAATTAGATGGTTCTAAAGTCCTGATCTCTGATAATCTAAGGAAAGTTTTTTCTACTCCCATTATGGCTTGTATCTAGATGTTCCCCCAAAGCCTCATGTGATCACAGCTGGGGAGTTTCAAGGGTGGCTGGATGTGAATGTGGGTTAAGGGTGTGACACTGGGATGAAGGGTGTGGATAAAATCAACAGGCTTGTAGTCTGCATGGACTACAAAGGAAGAAAGGGAAGGCAGGCTTGCTGCTGCTGCCTTCTGTCTCCTGCCGGCTTGCCACGGACTGTTTCTCCTCTGTGACGCCGCGCTGCCTTGGACCCAGCTGATTATGGACTGAAACCTCTAAAACTGAGCTGAAACAACCCTTTCCTCCTTTAACTTTGGGTGTCAGGTATTCTGTCTCAGCAACAAGAAAAGTAACTAAGACAGACCCCCAACACACAAATGATTAAAATTTTGACAAAGTTTCCTGGCTGAAGTTAGACCCTGCAGCCTTGGTACCACATGCTCTAACTCTAAGAACCATCAAACCAGGAAGACTTTGCTTATTAATCAACATCTCATTACATACATCTGTGCATATAAAATAGGCTAAACTTTTAAAAATTGAAATAATGACCAAATCAGAAAATTGCTAAAACAAAACTTCCGTGGTCAGGTCTACACCTTAGGAGGCTCAGGAATAACAAAAGAGACTGTCAACTTGCCCGGCAGCCATTTCTCTTGCTATTGAACCTATATAACATGCCCCAAAGTCAGAAATCTGGACAAGGCAGAACACTTTGCATCCTGGGATAAAGGATACAAGGACAATGCAGACAATAACCAAAAAAAAATGGGTTCCCTCTATATAGCACTATAGTTCCCCCAAAAGAGCATAAACTCTGAGCTTTGTTAGTAAGTTGCAAACTCCACAGCCACAGTTTTCTCCCTGATGTTGACCGTGCTGATACTGGCAACCACGTGATGACGCTTTCAGCAATGATAAATCATCACGTGAGCAAACCGTGTTTCTTCCTCTCTGAGAGATGAGCTGCAATTCTGGAAACCTTTTGTTTGCTTCATTAAATATCTATAGTATTCTTATTCGGTGAGCCAGTCTTTCTGATGGCTACACTCCTCCTCAAGAACTTTTCATCCCTTAAAGCATGTGCATCTTTGAGTTTCCCTTTCACATCCTCGGCTAGACTGTAAGTCTCAACAGGCGGGGATTTTGTATGTTTTGTTCCTGGCTATATCCTCAGCACCTAGAATTGTGTCTGGCATCGTATAGAGGCTCTGTAAATATTTGTTAAACAGATGAATCATATGCTCTATACAAGCTAGTTCTATTTATTCCACAAATATTTAACAAGGCTTTTATATGCCACACAGTGGGGATATAGAAATGGAGAACACCAAGTCCTTGTCTTCAAGAGCTCCCAATGTATCAGGGAAAGTGGGCAAACACTAAGGCCAGTACATGACAGCCCACTGCTGCCACAAGGTGGATGTACAGGGCCTGTGGGAACAGAGGCCAGGCCCCTTACCCAGCTTGGGGCCCAAGAGCCTTCTGGGAAGAAGCTGAATTAAGAGATGAATAGGAGATGGGCAGAGAAACAGGGTCTCAGGAAAAGGACACAGCATATGCAAAAATCTGGGGATGAAAAGGTGGTACAGTAGTGAGAGCTGAGTTCAATGAGGTCAACATGAGTCATATATACAAGGCCTCTAAGGTCAACCAAAGGAATTTGGTTTTGACCCTGGGGGCAACAGGCACCTAGAGAAGGTCTTTGCTTCTCCTTGCACCAGCTCCACGCACCAGATCCCAGGTACTGAGCTCAACAGGCTGCAGCAGAGCAGCATCGGGCAGGCCACATACCTGGTGTGCTGCTGAAGGTGGGAGAGCTGTCGGAAGGACTTATCACAGTAGGAGCAGTGGTAGGGCTTGACACCCAGGTGGATGCGCAGGTGCTGGGCCAGGTAGGAGGCGTTGGCAAAGGACTTGGAGCAGTGCGGGCACTTGTGGGGCTTGGCCTCTGTGTGCGACTTGGAGTGGATCTGCATCTCAGACTTGGTGAAAAAGGTCAGCGGGCACACCTTACACCTGCAGGCAAGAGGCAGGTTCACACCCGGGACCACCTCCCCAGCCCCTGCTCTACATCTTCAGGGAGACCTATATCCGAGAGACCCTGTACCTGGAACAGAGCTTGCCTGGCAGGAGACCAGGAGGCACAGGGCCCCCTAGGAAAGAAAGGCTCCCAGCCTGGGCACCCTCCAGTTTGGTGGAGGAAGCTCCTACATCTAGGGAACATCTGCAGCAGCCTGGGGAAAAGGTCTACACTCACAGAAGAAATGCCCAGGATCCCCTGGCACAGGGCTATACCCATGGTGGTGAAAGGAAGCTTTAACATGCTAAGTATCCTGTAATCTGACTACAGTCAGAATTCTCTGGGGGAGCTTTCAAGAAATACCAATGCCAAAACAAACACAAAAACAAGACAAAAGAACAATGCCTGGTTCCCCCATGTCCCCATCCCCTCAAAATTAATTCAAGCTTTCCGAAGGTGCAGTCCTGGCATTGACACTCTTTGAAAGTTCTTCAGATGGTTCCAACGGGGCAGGGCATACCTTAAAGGGAGGAGGTCAGGGACTCCTAATGCCCTCTGAAGGCTGTTTTCCCCCTTCCCACCAGTGGCCCCCAATATGGCCTGAGATTTGGGTGGGGCTCATCAGGAAACTCTATCCCTTTAGACCTCAGCATCTATCCTTAGTCCCCAGGGCCCCTCTTTCAAGTGCTTAGTACCAGCTCCCTGCCCCAACCCCCCTGAACCTGTCCCCTGTCCCAGCAAGACCCCCACCTGTACGTCTTGCCCTCCTTGGCAGTCTCGCCTGAGGCCAAGATGGGATAGGGGACAACAAGGACAGGGGGACCCCCTGGGTTCTCTGCCTTGATCTTTTTGCGGCCACGTTCAGACTTGGGGGGGCCAAGCAGGCCGTGGCCCTGGATTGTCTTGATGGAGTCCAGGAGGGGGGGGCTGGTGATCCCTGAGATGAGGGTGGGGGACGAGGCGATGAGGCGGCTCTGGCTGGTGGTGGTGGGTGTGGACGGGGTGCTGGTACCCGTGCCCGTGCCGGTGCCCGTGCTTGCACTTGACTCGGACGTGCTCACAGCCGGGGTCCGGGAGGAGAGCCCCAGACCTGTGAAGATACCAGGTTGGGGCAGGGGTGACGGAAGCTGCAGAGGCCCCGGCTGTGACCCCAGCACCTCTGAGCTTCCCTTCCTATTCATACCTTATTTCCCAGGCATAACTAAATAAAAGCATGTATATGTGTAAAATACATTAAATAACTTAAAACTAAGTTGAGTGAGACAAGAGAGGTACTCTGGAAATAATTCCAACCACAGAAAAATCTTTAGGCACAAAGATGTTCAACACTGTGTTATTTATAATAACCAAAATTTAAAGGCAACTGAAATACACATTAGGGAAGGACTGAGTAAACAGTGATCACCACTGAACTTCCCATTAACTCTGTTTTAAAAACCTGCAGATGTATACGTAGAGAAAAAATTCCAAATGTGCCAAGGTGTGATTATGGAAGGTAGGAATTAAAAAGAGTTTGTTTGAATTTTTGGCTTTCTGATTCTTTGATAATGAGCTTTTTAAAACTTTTACAATTAGTTATGCTTTAAAAATGAAGGAACTAAAAACATTTTTAATATTAATCTTAGTAGACAAAAAGATGAAGAAGGTATCTATCATGTAGCTCACGTTAAAGGAAAAAGAGAGAGAAACCAAAAACTTGTCCATTGAAAAAAACCCAATATCCACAGTCAGCATGAGCATGTTTTGTGCCTCATGCTCATGGTGGAAATGTGCACCTGTGCGGCCTCCATAGAAGGCTGCTTGGCAATAATCATCAAAATTTTAAACATACATAACTCTTGACCACACAATCAATTCTACTTCTAGAAACCTACCAGAAAGAAATATTCGCACGTGAGCACACAGAATGTGTAAAGGGCCTGCCATACAAATCTGTGGTCAGACTAAACTGGATATAACCTGTTTGTCTTCAGCAGGGGCTGTGCAAATGTGTGGGACCTCCTTGGATGGAAGACCACACAGCCACTCAAACAAGAGGGCCGGGATGCAGCGACAGAGAGCAAATACCGAAATATGCCATCATGTGAAAAAAGCAAATCACAGACATTACAAACCCATCTATTTTAAAAACACACACTCAAACTATGTACAAATACATGGACAATATATGTGTGTGCCAAGGCATAGGAATAGTCAGAGAAGAGACACACCGAAATGCTAACTGTGGTTCTCTCTAGGGAGGAAGAAGAATTTTGGGGTAACAGGAGATTTTCATGCTTTGCTTATCTGCTTCTATATCATTTGAATCTTTTACCTGGTGAATTCATCCATTTTTTATATCTGTGATTAAAGAATAAAATAAAATAAATTATAGAGAAAACATATAAAAATTCTAACAATTAAAGAACTAAGACTAATATTTCTCCTTTCAGTTTGTCTGCCATTTCTAAATTTTCTATAATGACTACGCTATCACCTTTACAATAAAAATGCAGTAAATATGTTTATGATAGAACCTCAAGTAGGAAAAGCAAGTTAAATCATAGACACAGTCCTCCCTACCGCAAGCTCAGAAAAACACACACGCATATTAAAAAACAAACAGAAAATATGGAAAAGGAAGGAAATGGACCAAAAAGCTCTTTAAGCTGCTGGGGTAGGAGTTGGTGATTATGAAATATTTTTTTCTTGCTTTTTTTTCCCAAATTTCCCTTAATATGCTTATACTGCTTTTTTAATATTACTTTTATAATGAAAAATTAAATTTAATAAAATCATAATAACGGGAGATGTGCAGAGTGCAGCTGAGGCGGGGGAGGATCACCAGGCCCCACAATTCTGGAGCCTCTCTAAGAAAGGGAGAGAGGGGATAGGAAAGAGAGATATCTGGCAGGTGGCAGAGGGGACCCACAGTGGCTTTCTCAGAAAGCCAGGCCTAGGGAGGATCCCCGGCACACCAGCCCCATGACACCTCACCAGAATATCCCACAGCACCTCAGCCCCAACCAGTCTAAGACAGAGTTCCCCTCTTCCCATCCACCTGTTCTCCTGGTGATCCCATCTCCACATCCTCCCTCACTGTACCTCAGATACGTCTACTTTTCTCCATTCTCGCTGCCACTTCCTGGCCCACCCCGCTGTCCTCTCCCAAAGATTTCCCTACTTCCATGCTTGTCCCCAAATACCCAGTTTCTACCCCACAGCCACAGTCAGCTTCTAAGCCCACACCTCACATATCCCTCCCCTACTTAAAATCCTTCCATGGCTCCGCAGGGCCCCAGGGCAAAGTCCAAACTGCTTAGAGTGGCCCACAGGCCCTCGATTATCTATCTGGTACCTGCTTCTCCTCAGTCTTGGCAGAACTGGGTTTAGAAAAGGGTTGTGACATGGGCTCTGAAGTCACACTGCCTGCCCCTGCTTCCTAGTAGCTTGGTTTCATATGGCTTTCACCTTTCCCTGCCTCAGTTTCCCCACCTGTTGGAAACATCAGCATGAAGCACATAAAGCTGCAGTTTTTATACGTCAAAAAAGATCCATTGTCCAAGCTAATACTATTAACACCCACTTTACAAGGCTGCTGGGAGTAATAAAATGGTATTAGTAAGCAGAGGTGCTGACTGGACTTAGCAGCCATGATCATTATCATCATCATTTTGGGTCCTCCCCAAACCAGTTTTTCTCTTGCTCCCTGTGTACATCCTCCCCTTGCACCTGCTGTTTCCCTTTTCTGCTGTTTCTTTCCTGACCTGCCCTCTGAAAGTATGCTGGCTGGCAAACTTTCCTTGTATTTTGGCTCTTCCAAGAAGTCTCTCTTCCACCACATCTGGTCAAGTTTCTTCTGTGGATTCCCAAAGTTTTTAATGTTGATCTGGGTTTCCTGTGAGCCCCTAGCAGACAGAGACTAGCCCTTGACTGGTTCATTGGAAGAAGTCTCCCAGTACAGAGAGAGAGGTCTGGTGGCCTTGTGGCTCGTCCGACCAGCTGCGACAACCACGCCTACCCCCATTCCTCGCCCTACCGGCCCTGTGCCCCTGTTCTCACCTAGCCAGGTCCCAGCACTGAGTCCCCACCTGGACCCGCCCCCACTCCCACATTCTCGCCAGCCCCGCCCATTTCCCCAGGCCCTACTTTCTCCGCCCACCCTCCCGCCTCGCCGTATCTCCACCCACCACAAGCTCCCCCACCCCTACGCCAACCCCGCCTGCACCAAGGCCCCGCCCATCTCCGCCCACCCAGCCCCGCCCCCTCTCCTCTCCAGCCTCCGCGGCCCACCTGTAACCGTGCTGGTGGCCGGCCGCGCGTGCAGAGCCACGTCCGGCTGAGGCACCGCCTGCGGGTGCAGCCCGGGCACCTGCTGCAGCTTGGGCAGCGACATGACAGCCTGGCTGCTCTCGGCGGGCGCAGGTGGCACTAGCAGTGGCTGCTGAGACGAGGCCGAAGTGGGTGGCAGGTGAGGCGGCCGGATCTTCTCTGCCATCAGCTGCTCCTTGATCTTGTTAATCAGGACCAGGTTGTCCAGCTGCCGACGGGAGAGGAGATGGGCTGAGGGGCTCAGGACACTGCCCTGGGCCACCGGTCCATCTGCGAGCCCCCGGCCTGGCACTGCACAGCGACATCACTACACACGCGCGCGTACGTACACGCACACGCACGCACGCACGTACGCACATGGCAAAGCAAAGCAGCTGCAGTGGGGGAGGGCAGAAGGAGGGGAAACACTGGTCTTACCTGGCTGGGCATGGTGGGAGGAGGGGGCCAGAAGTAGGGGTTGTTAAATCGAGGCTCGGCCATCCTGCGGAGAGAGAGAGACTGTCACTGGTAAGTTCCCGTCAGCTGTGCAAACTCATATTAGGGCCTGTGTCTGGGATCGCTGTTCCCCATGGGACCCTCAGCCCTGCGAAACAGCAGGCCTCCCACCAGCCTAGGGAACCACATCTCCAGTCTGGAAGGTCTGGAATTCAGGGGCCCCAAAGGGCAAAGACCAACATCCAGACCAGAATGCTCCCAGCCCTCCACACACACATACTGCATCAGCCAGTGCTGGCGGACTCATCTCCACCCCCCAGGAGGCCCTGGACTGCAGCGCCAACCTCATGGACCCACGGATTCCACACAGAAGTCCCTCCCCCACCCAAAGACAAACTGGGGACAACTTTGCAAATGGCCCAGAGCAGAAGCAACTGTCCATCCCCAACCCTTGTCCTTCCCTTGGGCGAGGCATCCTCATTAGAGTCCTGGGGCGGGGGGTAGGGGGGAGAGTGCAAACTGGGATCACCACTTACAACCTTCCCCAAGGGCAGTTTGGCAGGACAATTTGCAGAGACTCAACTACTGCCCTTTGATTCAAAAGATCGTACCTTCTGGAAAGTTACCCTCAAGAAGAAGGCATGGCGAACAATGCACCCTGACCCACCAGGATGCACCTCGAAATGCTGTGCCTACAGAAGGAGGGGTCGGTGAGGGTCTGAGGCCAGGGCAGTTTGGGACCATTTAGTAAGAGTGTGTGGCAGTCCCACTGGTGGCCCTCACTTCTGGTAAGTTCCATGGCAGGCCTGTGTGGTTATAAGGCCTTTTCAACCAGGGCAGTGTGAAGGATGGGCCTTGAGAGCCACCTCAATCTGCCAGAGGGTCTGGGCCTTCTGTGACCCCTGCAACAGAAGACTTCCATTAAGTCTTCTCCCCCTTGAGCCTCTCTAATTCTCTTACAAAAATTACTCCCTGGTTTTGTTGTTTGCATGAAAGTGCTTACAGTATTTCGGCAGGAAAGGCCAAAATATAGTGCCCTCAAACTCTTCCTGGTCCAACAAGCTTGAGAAGCCCCTACTGGAATTGCAGGCTTAGAGTTTCAGGAGAAAACTCTCATTCAGGACACAATCTAATCTGAACACTTTAAGAAAGAACTTTGTATACAAATTATCTCTTGTGATCTTTATTTGAAAAAGCAGGCATAGCAGTACTATCCTATTTTACAGATGAAGATAGAGTGGAAGAAGAGACCTGTCCAAGACCACAGGGCTAGGGTGCCAGGGTCCAGACTAGAGATCAGATTTGCTCAAGCTGGTTCCTCTGTGGAATTTGGTTTGCAAACCTAGTCCTCGGTAAAGCAAATATCCACGTGCAAATAGCTCAATGCCCATATGCAAAAGGCATTTCCAGACAAGGGCAGGAGACCAGGCAGCTCCTGTACTCCATCACCCTCCTGCTTCTGCCACTCACAGGCACCAGAGTGCCCTTCCTCTGCCCATCCAAACTCTACGAAGACAAGAAACACTTCCTGCCTGGAGATCTCCCTGACTCTCCATGCTGCTGAGACCTCCTTCCCAGAAAAAAACTCAAAACAGTAATAACAGTGAGGAGGCTGCAAGTTAGCAAGTGCCTACCTTTTGTCAGGCACACAGAGACGGAAAGGCAGGTACTTTTATCATCCCTATTTTGCAACTAAAGGAACTTAAATTCAGAGAGGTGGAGTGACTTGTTCGAGGTCACACACAGCAAGTTAGCAGATAGCTGGACCTGCCACTCTAACCTACCTGACTTAAGGTCCAGTGCCTCAGTCTCTGGGTTGCTCAGGGGAAGGACGAAGCATTCTGACTGTAGCCCTGTGGACATGCCCTGCCTCAGGATGGCATGCTGCGACCCAACGGCTGAGCACCTGCTTGTCCAGCAGTCTCAGGACCTGTCCCTCCCCTGCTGTTGCCCAAGGGGAAGAACATGGAAGGGACTGAGCTGTAAAGCCAGGTGAAGAGGTTCTAGGACAGGGAATCAGAGGACAGGAAATGGGGAGCCTGGATTGGATACCCCTGTCTCATTCATTTGGGTACCTTGGGCACCCAGTCCCGAGGGTTATCAATAATGTGAGTTGCCTGACAGAATGAACAAATGAAGGAACGACCAGAATTCCTTTAAAGCCAGTCCCACACAATTCTCTCACAGTGCCCGGCTTACAAAGCTCTCCTGAACCCACCGGCTTTCTCTCCAGAACCCTAGAAGGATGCCAAGCTGGGACAAATCTTTCCCCCTGCTTGACAGAGAAACAAACTAGGATGTCAGGAAGGTGCCCTGCTCCAGGCCACAGGAGCCCTGCTCCAGATGGGAAACAGGAGGCCACACTGTGCTGCACTGCTGGATGTCAGCTAAGCCTCACTTTTCTCATCTGTAAAATGGGGTGAAACATGCTCCCCCCCCCACACCTTGTTCCTTGGCCAGGACTATGCCCACTGCACCAGGTTGCTTTGGATGCAATTCCGCGGAGCCATTCTCTCCTATTCCTCTTCAGTTAATGCCAAGTTCAAGGTTCCCAGAGTCCCCACCCTGATCAGGGAGCTGTGGGAAGTGCCAGTATCCCAGACGGGGGTACAGCATCCTCTGCCACTTTGCAGGCCGTGGCCAGCAGAGCCATCCCTTATCCTAGCTGGGGAGCCAGGCAGACAGACCGGAGGAGTCCTCCCTGGGTCACTTAATCTCATCCACACAGCTCCTGCCTGACTTCCCTGCATCCTTCTCTGGCTGGTCCAGGTATTTAATGACTCGGCCAATGGCCCTGGCCCTGGGATCCCCCGCTATATGCCAGACACAGGGAGGGCACAGCAGGGGCTGAACATGTTCTGAGCTAGGTGCTCACCGACAGTCTGTCAAATGAGTCCCCAACAAGCTTCTGAGGTGGTATTTCCGGTGCCCCCTGCGAGAAGCAGGATGTGAAGGGCAGGTGATGGGGCCAGGCTAAGCCACTCGGACCTTGCCAGGAGAGAAGGAGATGGGTCTGAGGCAGGAGAGAGGCACAGTCAGAGTGTGTTTAGGACTGATGGACAAGGCAGAGAGGCATTCCCAGCAGAGGTAACAGCACATGGCCGATCTGGAGCAGTGAGCTGCCACACCCAGGCACCTAGGAGCCAGAGAGCTGTGAGGTGGTAAGGGACACAGAGGCCAGCCAGCAGGGCCCTGAACGCAGTGCTAAGGTGCTGGATGAGACAGATGTCAGTGGTAAGGAAGCAGCAGGAAGCACACTGGGCCAGGGAAGCAAGGAAGCAGAGGAGACCAACGACATCAGGGAGGAGCTGAGAGCCTGGTGGGGTGGGGTGGGGAGACAGAGGAGCTGGGCAGGATGGGGTTGAGCATCGTGCTTGCTCGGACAGAGGAGAGAGACTGGCTGTCGGGCAGTCAGGCAGACTGAGCAGAGATCCAGGCCTAGAGCCCCGATCCTTGCAGGGGCACAGAAGCTGGCATTCTGTTTTCCTTGTTCTAGAAGGCGTACAGCGGATGAATGACACGCCTCCTGGGCTGCTTCTCGAAACAGGATCCTGCAAGCAGCCAGCTCCCCATCTATCCATCCATCCGTCTGTCCATCCGTGCCTATCAGCCACATCCTCCTGGCCAAGCTGCCGACAGTGCTGGGGGGCTGGAGGCCGATGGGAAGAGCCCTCCCTTCTAAGCTGAGCAGAAGGAGCAGTCAAGTAACCTGCAGGTTTCTGCGAAAAAGAGCCGCCTCCTGTGAGACTCACAACATGCCAGTGGCCTCCACTGGTCAGAGCCAGTGGGCCACCTGACATCTGGTCCTGTCCTCCACAGCCTCCCTGCGACCTGGGCACTTGGTGGGGGCGGGGTACCAGGACCCTGGGACTCCTCACAGTCTGTCTCTTTCACAGCTCCCTGCCCCTCACCCCACCAGCCGGGCTCCTCAGGACAGGGCAGGAGCCTCCTCTCTTCCCACCTCAGCTGCTGGGTGCCCCTCCCCAGGACTCTAAATACCAGCCAAGCTCCAGCTCTGGCCCAGCTCTTCATCTCTATCACCACCTCCCTCCGGCCATCTCATAGGCTGCTCAGCCTCACCTCTAGTCACCCCCCTGCTAAGCAGGACAGTCCCGTCTGCCCAAACACACAGTGACCCACAGCACTTCCCTCTCTCCCCTCTTCTCCCTCCTCAGGCCCACCACCAGCCATATCCACAGGAGGCCATTTCTAGAGTCACTCAGATCCACCACCCCTGCCCACCAGTCCTGGCCACTAGCACCTGGCCAGGACCACGGAACAGCCTGCTTTGTTTGGAGCCCAACAAACCTGGTTCAAATCTTGGCTCCAAATCACCAGCTGCGTGATCTTGAGCAAATCACTTGCCCCTGGCCCCACTTAAAGGATCGGCAGCCCGAAGTCTGGTGCGAACCCAGACTGGGGAGGATCAGATAGACTTCCCGGGGAAGGGGTGGGCGGCCTTGCGCCTTAAAGGGTGAGTGGGAGCTAGCGAGGCAGATAGTAGGGACACGCTGGCAGAGCAGCAACTTAAGCAAGGGCCCACAGGTGGGCAGCATGTGGTGTCCTAGTGCCGCTGGGAGGTGGGGGATGGGGCTGGGCCATCAGCCAGGGCCAGGTCGGGGAGGTGGATCTCTGACCCCTCAGCCTGGAGTCTGGACCGGAAGCATGGGGAGTGGGGTGGTGTGTGGTTTAGAAAGACACTCTGACTGCTGGGTGTAGAAGGGACTGCAGAGGCAGGAGGGCCCCATTAGGAGGCTGCTCCAGCTGGAGAAGGAACAGAAGGGGCTGTATCAGGGCCTGGAGCGCAGTGACCACTGAGGCCTGGCCACTCGGTTAGAGCTGTAGGCGGCTCCCACAGTGCGACCTGAGAGGTCTCTGGACACCGACAGGGACAAACACAGCCACGGCAACATGCACACAGACGGCACCAAACCTGGACACAAGGGACAGACACAGATCTGTGGCCACAAGCAAGACCAATGTGGACACAGCAACTGCCATGAGTGAGAAGCCACAACCACCAGGACACGGGCAGCCGCTAAAGGAAGGTGAGCAGGGCACAGCTGGAGGGCAGCAGTGAGGGGAGCAGGCACAACGGGATGAACACAATGCCTCAATGCCCCAAAGAACACACCCCTCATTCACAGATTGCGACCTGGAATCACAGGCTCCTTACCTAGAGTGTCCTTTCCCACTTGGTGAACTTCTACTCATCCTTCAAGACCCAGTTCAAGTGTTCCCTCTTCTACGGAGCCTTCCCTGAACCCCTCTTCCTCTGTGTTCCCAACAGCACCTTGTATATGGGAATAACAATAACAATAATAATAATAAATGGCAGCTACCATTGATTTGAATACCTATGTGCTGAGTACGATTCAGGCCACTGAATCTTCCCAATGGCACTATCAAAAGTGCACTTAACACAAGAAACTGCAGCTCAGAGAGGTCACCCAACGTGCCCAAAGTCACACAGTTAGTAAGCGTGGGAGTTAAAACACTACTCAGATCTGGTCCCACCCTCCAGAGCCAATTAAACTCTGGGTAGTTCTCTGTTACCCTGATACTGTACCTGGGTGTCCTCCCCCACCAAACTGAGCTCTTCACACTTGGGAGTGGTGCGTGCTCACCTGTGCCAGTATCTAGCTGAAGGGGGTTACTTACCATGAGCTGAGAACTATGAAGGGATATTTACAGCCAATTCTTACTGTTACAACAGACCCATTGTACAGATGAAGAAATTGAGGTCCAGAGAGTTTCAGTAACTTGCCTGAGGTTACAGAGCTGAGTCTGGATTTAAAAGCTGGTCACCCTTCCCCAGAAGGGCGGCCTCTGATAGGGGTAAGGAGGGAGGCTGAGGGAGGGGCACACCATGTGCCAGGTCCTGCCACTTGGGGAGGGACAGACCTAGACAGATGACACACAGAGAGTGGGCAGCGCAGGGTGGGTCATAGGAGCAGCGGTAAGGGGTGGGCATTTGAGCATGACCCCTCCGCAGCCCAGCCCAGCTCATCCCACACACATCAAAAATGTGCCCCGGCCTCATGGCCACATGGGAAGTAGCTCCCAACAAAGCAAAAGGGAGATAGCAAGGCCCAGAACTGTCCAACACTATGATTACCAGGAGGCAAAAATAAAACGTGCGTCAGAGAGAGCAAGCGGCAGGAGCCACACCCAGAGGGAGGCCAGGACACAGAGGAGGCAGCCCCACTGGTTTAGGGTTTTGTCTTTGTTTCTGTGCTTTCCAAGTTCTCAATAATATCATTAAGTTGCTTTTATAATGAAAACAATAAATTTATTCTTAAAAAAATGGAACCAAGTGGCTGGTAGCCCCAGGCAGGGGAAGGTCAAGAGCAGGTGATGGTGGCACCCAAGCGAGCGTCGTGTGCCGAGCCCTGCGCAGCCCCATGCCCCAGGCTTGTATGGCCGGTGGGGAGCGGGTGCAGACAGGGCCACCTGAGAGAGGTGATGTGCAAACAGCACCTCAAACCTGGTCAGGATTCCACAGGCTGGGAGAAAAGAGGGTCTCTGCCCCATCCCTTGCTCTGGTCTAGGACCCTTCGGCTCTGGCCTCAACTACTATTGGAGCCTCCCCCAGGTTTGCCCACTTCCACCCTCATCCCCCATCCCATTCTCCTACTGCAGTCCAGAGGATATGTCTAGAGTCTAAGTCGGACCCTGCCACCCTACTTAGTACCTTCCATGGCTTCCTACTTCCCTCCAAAGTCAGGAGTCCTGAAGCCTTACATTCTGGCCCCTGCTGACCTTTGATCTTGTGTGTCATTCCCCTTTACACTCAGCCACACAGTCTGTCCCCCTGTGCTTCACTTCCTCTTGCTTCCTTGGTTTCAAGTAGGCTGTGTCCTCTCCCTGGTATCCTCTGCTGTTCCTATTTCACTGGTTAATGCCAACTTCTCCCTTGGGCCGGTTTACAGGCCACTTCCTCCTGAAGGCCTGCGTGGACTGCTCCCCCCAACCCTGGGCCCTCTGCCAGCATGCCCTGCATTTCTATCATCCCGGTATTGCTCACTTCCCATCCATCTCTACTGCTGGACAACAGCTCTGTCAGGAAAGGATCAGGGTCGAGTCATCTACATTTTAAGCCCGCACAGTCTCTCTTTAAGTGTCTGAATGAATGAATGAATGCTTAGGTGGCAGGAACTGCAAGTGTCACAGGCTGACGGAAGAAAGCTCCCCCCGCCGTGGTCCCCCCTCCACCCTCTCTAGTATTTGGATTCCCTGCATTACATTGTTCCCTGTTCCCTGCTTCTTGTATCTGGGCTCTCTCTTCCTAATTGATCTGGGAAGGGGCTGTGTGTGCTCTGTAAAGCCTAGCAGACCCCCAAACAATGTTAACAGCCAATAAACACAGCCAATGGTTCTGCTTTCCTAGCAGGGAAAATTAAATGAACTTCACCTGTCAAAAGAGCAAAAAAGAAATAAGAAAATGATAACGCCTGATACTGGTGAGGGTATGGGCAAATTGGCACTCCTATGTATTATCGGTGGGAATATAAATTAGAACAATCATTTCTGAAAACAATCGGGCCATAAAGTGTCAAGAGCTCTAAAAATGTTTAGACTTCCTGCCCTAGTGACCCCATTCTTGGTCATCCATCCCTGGAAAATAACCCAAAGATAGACAAGGTTATATGCACGAAGCTGTCTGCTTCAGTGGTTTTTGACGAAAGCAAAAACCTGGAAGAGACAAAATTTTAAGCAATAGGGAGACAGCTCTGTAAATCATGTTACTCAGTGACAGTCTACAGTTGTTAAATGTAGCCAGCACTATTGGCATTGCTGTGACTCATTTAACAACCGCATGGACCTATCAGGAACTGAGGCACAGAGATTAGGGAAACTGCCCTTTCTCCCCTAGTCACCCTGTGAGTATGAGACTCAAATACAGAGCACTGGCCTCTGTACCCAGCCTATCTGCTGGGACAATGAATCCACTGAAAAGAAGAATCAGAAAATACTGCAGTGATTTAGAAAATACTCACTACGATAGTCGGAGGAAAGTGGAAGATTTAAAGTTACATGGATAAATAGAGCAGTGACATCTCTATAAAAACTGGGTGCTGAGAGAAAAGAAAACACCCCCATGCTAATGAGGGTGACGTTTGGGGCTTGGAGTAGGGTAGTGATGGGAATAGATATTTATTAAATTTCCCTATTTTATGACTTTTCGGCAGGGTAGCTACATGACGTTTTAAAGGGATTTTTAAAATCAAACTAAAGTTTCAGCTAGGCTTGGCAAAGCAAGACAGCAGGGTCCCCTGCCCCAGTACCACATAGGATTCCAGCCTGGAGCTGCAAGTTTACCCAGGAGAGAGGGACTCAGGTAGAGGCAGGAACTTCCCAGTTCCACGGAGGGGGGTGGGGGGAAGCCCCGCCCACAACCCCAGCCCAGCAGTCAGGAAGGGACTCTCCGGAGGCTCCAGCAAGGACAGGCGAGGGGCCGCCCCGCCTACCCAGGTCACTCGTTTTCCCACTGAAAATCCCTCCTGGGTTCCGAATGTTTGGGAGGTACAATACTGACCTCAAAGCTGACACCCAAGGTCTCTGCCAAGAAGGTCCCACTGGTCACATTCATCCTGACACATGGTCTCCAGCTTCACTACACCATGTGCCGGCCCTCCAAAACAAGCCACTCACATGCCACGGACAGGTCCTGCCACCCATCCGGGGGCCACAACACCCTGCTAGAACCCTCAGCTACAACTTGCAGCAAGGTGTCACTGCGTTGGGTGAATGGTCTGGTTACCTGTCTGTCTCGTCCCCCAGGTCAGCTGTAAGCTCCACCGGGTCAGGCCCCGGGTTTGGGGGTGATCGTGGTTACCCCTCTGTTCCCTCACTTGGCCCCACTGCTCAGAGGCTCGTCCTTCAGGCCACAGCTTAGAGGCCACTTTCTGACCTTTCTCCCAACAGGGACTGGGTCACCTGTTACACACTCCCCCGTGTTCTCCCTACCCCGTCTTTGTGTCTTGGAGAATCAATGGCACAAGGGGCTTTCCATGAGTTCCCAAAGACAAGTTTTCCAGGAGAGCAGGAAGGCAGGGAGAGCCTTCGCTGCAGAGGGCAGGGTGGGCAAAGGCATGGCACATCTCGCTTCCTAGGGGGGAAAGCAGAAGGAGCTGCATGTAGAAAGGTCCAGGTGCAGGAAAGCAGAGGCAGCATGTCTGGTCTGGAGTTAGTACAGCGCAGGGCGGGATTCGTGGGGAAGTGGGAGCTGGGGCCAGAGCAGTTCTTTCTGGGCCAGAGCTCCAGGCGATGGTGCCTAGCTGAAAGGCCATGGGGGCCATGGGAAGGCCCTGAGCAGGGGAGGAGAGTGGTCCAGGTCTCCATGTGGAACAGAGAGATGGCCTGGAGGGGACGAGAACACCGTGTAGGAGGCCGAAGCTGAGGCTTCCCATCTTTCCAGCTCCTTGATACTCCCAATGCTCAAAGCCCACCTCCATGGCCCTCTGCCCTCCATATGCCCCCACTCCATGCAGCCCAGAGCCCCTCCCCGGCTGCCGTACCCCGCCCCCAGACTCTGGCCAGGCCAGCCTCAGAAACTCCTCCTGGGAACTTCCTGTGAGGAGCAAGGCTCCCGAGGGTCCTGGATCCAATTAAGCTGGTTTCCGCAGCCCTGGAGGGCTGGGAAGGGCTGTTTTCATTGTGACGCAGAGCTGATCCGAGTGGGAGGGGGTTGCTGTCTGTGGGTCACAGGAGCTGCGATGCTGCCCCTTCCCCTCCCTGTACCCTCAGGGACACCCCCAACCCCCACTTCTAGCCACCCAGGGACACCAGGCAGTGGACCTTCTTGGGGAGCCTCAGTGCCTTCATCTAGGGAATGGGCAAGACTTTCTTAGGACAGAATTTTCTATAGGCTTTGAACCCAGCCCCCTCTCTACTTCCTGGGGACCCCTAGTTCTCATCCCCATAACTCCAGCTGTCATGGGATGGGGATGACAATGGCCATTTCTGAGCACATTCCCAGGCGGGGCACTTTTAGATGCTCCACAAGGATCTCACTCCAGCCCCTAATAGCCCATGAACATTCTGAAACACCAGCACAGAAAGACACTCAGAAAGACAGTGAGCATGTCCAGGCATAGCTGGCTGGCTTTTATGAAGCTCACACACGGGACACCTAAGGGTCCTCACCCCCCGTGTCCCTTCTTACATCCTGCCCAGGCCCTAAACAGCAGTCCCGCCTGGCTTCTCTGGAAATCTCTTCCATGATTAGGGTCAGGAACGAGGCTCAGGTCATACTAACCGGCCCACAGCCATGCACAGGTGAGGCCGGGCCCCCTTCCCACCTATAGAAAAATGAAGGGGCTCAACTAAATCACACTCTGGGTCCCTGAACCCTCAAAG
The DNA here is from genome assembly GCA_004026905.1 of Hystrix cristata. NCBI lineage: Eukaryota > Metazoa > Chordata > Mammalia > Rodentia > Hystricidae > Hystrix > Hystrix cristata. The sequence continues at coordinate 162,914 of PVJO010001707.1, forward strand.
GAGCAATGTGACAATTCAGGGAACAAAAGTACAGATTCTGGAACCAGATGGCCAAACCTGGGGCCTTGAGATGGTTACAAATCCTCATGCCTCAGTGTTCTCGTCTGTAAACTGGGGGTGCTAA